>ML685848.1:1841776-1926365 GCA_007922175.1 Pelusios castaneus | reverse complement strand
GACTCTGTTGTCTTTCTACAATAGACTAACACGGCTACCCCTTTGGAATGTTTCTTTAATTCAGCTGTTCAGAATATTTGCTCTGTGTGGCTGGTGGCAGTTTGTGTCAGGGCAGGCTTGCAGGCACAGTGTTACCATCTTCCTCACTGCACCAAACAGTCGTATTGAGAGGCGAATGTTTTTATTTTGGGTCTGATGCCTTGGGGAAAACTGCAGACAAGGGATTTGAATGTAATTCTCTCTTATTGTGGGGCCCATATGCCTGTAACACCTTAGTGCTTTTCAGTCATGGATTTCTATCGAGAGATTGTTGACCCTTGACTCTTTAAGAGAGTCTTTACAAACAAGTTCAGAAGAGAGTAATCTGGGTCATGAACTCTATGATCACATTTATCGTTACAGATCTTCACTTCCTACCAGGGTTTAAAACAAACTTCTTGGAGACTTCCAAGTAAAACTAGTCCAGAGCAGTAAATAAAATATACTTATTCATAAAGTGAATCAAAGTAAGTCAGTGCCTCCTGCTGTGGAATAAGGTTTTCTTTGTTGTCCAAAAGTGACAAGAATCAGGGATTTAAATAACTTAAATTCTTGTCTCCTACAGGCAAGTTTATCCTCCATTCAGAGGGAGCTGAAGCAATTAGCAGAAGATGCTGGAGAAGCAGCAGGTTTACCTAGCACAGAATCTACTCTTTTGAGGACAGGAAAAGACTCTTCAGAGGCCCAGTGTGATGAAAAATACCCTCTGCTCATGCCCAAGGGAGTCGTGCTGACATTGAAGCCCCTTGCCAACCGGTTCTCCAGGAGAGCTTGGAGGCAGCAGAGGTCTGCAGCGCTGAAGCCCCTGCTCATTCGACCGAGTCCTTGTCTGCAGCAGTGTTCCAATACCATTAACATTCAGAAAGCTGCTGTAAAGTTACCCCAGTCGGAAGCTCCTCCTAGCAAAGTTGTGGTTCAAATTCCCCAGTTAATTCAGCCAGCTACAATTATGCAGACTGTGCCAGGAATGCAGCACTTGAACATCCCATCAGCAGTTGGAAATGGGGACTGCTTTGAATTTCAGTGCGCGCTCTCCACTGTACAGTCTGACCCCAGAACGTCTCTCCCAGCTGCAGTGTCCCCAGCCCTGGTATCCTCAGCCCCTGTGACTATTCAGACTAAAATGATGCTGCCAGCATTGGCTGCGTCAAAAATTCGCAAACCGTGTGTCCGTAAGGGACACCAAAAGAAAAAGGGGATGAAACCCACCCCCCTGATAAAGGCTGCCCCTTTGATCCATCCAGCCCCTGTCATCTTTACTGTACCTGCTGCCACAGTGAAAGTGGTTAGTATTGGCAATGGCTGCAATGTGATTCAGCCTATAAACACAACAGTTGGTAGGGGCGCTCAGGCTATTCCTGTTACAACTTTGTTGGTAAATCCCACCACCTTTCCATGCCCATTAAATCAGCCTCTAGTGTCCTCTTCAGTCTCTCCTTTGATAGTCTCTCCTAACTCTGTAGGGCTTCCTGCTTCATCAGCTGTTGAAGACAAAGAGCAATTGAATCCAGTTACTTTCTGTCTTGCTGTAAATGATGAAAATTCTTGTCCCATAGCTGAGCCCAAAGTGGAACCGCAAGAGCTTTACTCTTCATGTTCTGCCATCTCTCCCAAGAAGGAACACACTACAGGTCCTGCTACTCCAGACAGTGGCAGCCAGGAAAAGGTTAAAGATAGTGAGTGTTATAGTTGGATTGTTGTGAAGGAAAAGGCCTTGGAGCCATTACCCGTGGAGCTCTTACCTAATTTGGAGGATTTAGGAGAAACAGTGAAAACTGAACCCGAAGATCCCAGTAATGCCCCGGAAGAAACAAACTCAACTCAGGAGAATAAAAACATCATGAGTACTGAAGTGAAGGAGGAGTTCATATTGGATCTAGGGCAAGAGCTGGACATGGAGGCTGCATCTGTGCATCTGAGTGAACAGAAGGAAGTAAAAAAAGAACGCAGTTCCCAGGAGGAGAAGGGAGAGGAGGAGGGGAAAGACGTGGAGGCAACCACCCAGGATGAGCAGCAGTTGGAAGATGCTGGTATGGCTGGGACAGAAATGAGCAGTGAGTCTTCCAAGAATGCCTCTCATTCAACAGATGTTGATGCAGAGTTCAGTAGTCCATTGGGGAAACCTGAGGACTCATCCAGTGTGGATGGTCAGTCTGTGGGGACACCCGCTGGCCCTGAAGCAGGAGGAGAGAAGGATGGACAAGAGGAGGAAGAGGAGGAGGATTTTGATGATTTTACTCAAGATGAGGAGGATGAAGAAGAAATGTCATCAGCATCTGAAGAGTCCGTGCTTTCTGTGCCAGAGCTTCAGGTAAAAACGTAGCAATCTAGAAATGAATTCTGGAAATGAGATAAAACCGCACTTTGTAAGAGTTCCAAGGGGATAGCCGTGTTAGACTAGTCAGCAAAACAAACAAGTGGTACTTAGTCTTTAAAAGTGCCACAGGACTCCTTGTTTACTTTGCAAGAGCTATCTCCGTGTGTGTTTATATGGCACCAAGGGTGTGCAGGCACATTACAAAATAAACAGCTCCCGTCCTGAGGAGCTCACAGACTAGGGTTAGGAGCATAAATTGCAAATGGCCAGCTTTAAATTCCGCTGGAGTCGGAAGGGCTTCCTTAGCTGTGCTGTCTTTTTGTTGGTACTATGCACTTTGCAGAAATTATTTTTATTGAGAGTTCTTCTGGAGAAAATATATAACACAAGCATAAATAAATAGACAAAACCCTACTAAAGAGAGAGATCCATGCACAGTTTCACACTTGGGTTATGTACACACGATAAACTTGTCCCGCGATCAGTTGTTGCCGGACAATGAAAGCGCTATAAATATAGCGCTTTTGTGTGTACATATGTACTCCTGGTAGTGCAAAGGAGCGTTCGCACGCTCCTTTGAAGTCTTGCTACGAGGAGCAGAGCATAGTGGGCACCTGTCCTACCACGCAGTGCCCACAGCCAGCCTTTTGGCTGGCAGTGGGCTGCCCCGGGGGTTGACTGGGCTAGGGGGCTGACTGCAGCCCCCGCTGTCTCCCCAAGCCCAGTGGGCTTCGGGTAGCGGCGGGGGCTGCGGCAGTGAACCGCCCCAGCCTCCATAGTCCGGCTGCCGAGCTTGGGGAGGCGGCAGGGGATGCAGCCGGCCCCTCAGCCACCTGCCGGGCTTTGGGTGGCGGCAGGGGCTGTGGTGCTGAACCGCCAGCTCTCTAGCTCAGCTGCCGGGCTTCCGGTGGCGGGCGGTGGCTGCGCTGAAGCGCCGCAGCCTCTGCCGCCATCCGACCGTGGGTAGCTGGGCTAGAGGGCTGGCCCGAACTAGCGAGCTGGGTAGCTCGAGCCCCAAACTGCCCGACTTTCCAGCTCCATGGGCGGCAGCGGCTGCAGCCCCGGAGACCAGGGCAGCTCAAGCCTGGTGCCGCCTCACTTGCCGGGGCTGCAGGGATGTGGCCTGGGCTCCTCCGGGCCGAGCGGCACCGCTAGTCAATTGGGAGCCCCCAGCCAGGGCAGCAGAGACCCGCTGCCTGGGGGCCGCCCCAGCAGGCAGCTCACAGGCAGCGGGCGCTCCGAGACCCAGCTCCCTGCTGACGGGAACCTCCGGGGATTCCCTGACAGGTGGAGCGAGGGCAGCTGCCAGTTGACGGGATTCCCCCGAGTGGAGCGCAGGGTCTTGCAGGCAGCTTGTAGGGTGCAGGTCTCAGAGAAGCTGCCTGCCGCAGGGGCTGGGGGGATCCTGAGCAGGAACCCCGAGGCCAGGGGGCCAATCCCCAGAAGCCGCAGCACCTGGTGGCTTCAATAGTTGTCGGAGCAGTGAAATTGACATATTTGACAGCTCCTGTTTCCCAGAGTGACCTCGATTAGCACTCTGGGACATTTCTGGAGGCTGTCAAATTCGGAAAAAGTGTACACAGGAGCTCTGTTCCGTGGTAAGCCTTACCACTCTCGATCTGAGTGGTTTAACTGTGTGGGGCAGGAAGCTGTTGCCGTGTAACAGGGAGAATGCTTGTGTATACACAGGAAGCTTTATCCCGCGATAAAGTGATCGTGTGTACATGGCCTTAGAAATGACTGTCAGAACACTTTGGACTGGCAGCTCTAGTTCCTGGGTCAGATGGCATCACATATCACTGTTAATGATGTTAAGCATTAGTTGGCAAGTTGATACCGAGGGTTAGTAATTAGGACTGAAATTAAATGAGATGATAGTTGAGTGGTATAAAAGGACTAATGATTTCTTTGGGTTTGTTGATCTGAAGGAGACAATGGAAAAACTGACCTGGCTTGCAACAGAGAGGCGTCTGAGCCAGGAGGGAGATTCTGAGGAAGAGAATTCCCAAGAAGAGAATTCAGAACCGGAAGAGGAAGAGGAGGAGGAGGGAGAAGGGGAAGGCGAAGGGATGGAGAGTTTACAAAAAGAAGATGAAATGACAGATGAGATAGCAGAAGATGCAGCAGAGGAACCCAAATCTGCCTTCACTTTTACAAAGGTTGCCCCGGAGATGGAAACAAATAGAATGCCACCAGGTGAGTGTATTGCCTCTATATGCAGATGCGATATTACCCAGGGCACAATGTGGACTGTTTTGTCTAAACCATGTGCTTTGATAGAGGTGTCCGGGAAAGTCCATTTGAGTTAGATGATTTGTGCATATCAGTTTCTATTCATTAAATGACAGACCTTATATGAGCTTGTGTTGTCTAAGAAAGGGCTGTGCAGTGCAAAGTGCACGTTTCTTGGCAAAAGTCTGGGACTGGGAATTTGGCCGTAACACGTTGAAGTATAGCTGGGAGTAATTTACATGCTGGAAGCTGTGTGAGAGCAGACCATGAGTGATTGCTCTCACAGCAAAGCAGTGTAAAGGGCATCCAGGTTGGAGAATTGAGGGGATACAGATGTTCAACAGATTTTGAAGCAGGCCCCAGTGTAACTTTGGATAGGAATTAGTGAAAATGAAGCAAATGTTTCCACTCTCTAGAGAAGTGCTGACTTAGCTGGGGGATGAGGATACTCAGTTTAATTTATCATACACAGTTCTTTTTTTACATTTATTTTCTATGGTCTCCCACGAAATAAGGGGGAGCTTATGTGACCCACAAACATACTCCATGCTCTGGTAGGACAGGAGCATGTTTGTGCACCAGGGCCTAAGGGTGAGTGAAGAGAAGGGAACCGTTTCCTGGCAGTCAGCATGGTCCAGAGCGCCATGGGATGTTGAATTTCCCTGCCATGAGGAATTGGCTTTAAGGACTGTGCTTTCAGATGAGAATGCCAAAGTGCCTGGGAAAAACAGGAACTCCCACAGAGCCAGAAATAAGAGGGGACGGACTCGTGCCAGCAAAGACACCTCCAAGTTGCTGCTGCTGTATGATGATGAGATTCTGGAGAGAGACCCTTTGCGGGAACAGAAGGATTTGGCATTTGCACAGGCCTATCTGAAGAGGGTAAGAAAGAACAGGCTGATCTTAGATCTTTGTCCTCAGACTGAAAGTGAGTCTTTTATTTCTTTTCAATAAAGAAAACCAAATTTCTGACTTCCTTGGTTACCATTTCCTGATAAATGTTTCCTCTGTAACAGAATTAACTTCTAAGATGCTTAGCCAAGAATCCATCTGATCCGATGTTTCCAAAATTTGTGACCCACTTGGATCAGTTCTCTTATCTCTTGTGACCATTCCAGGCTCCTGAATCCAGTGATTGATTAGTTTGTTGGTACAGCAATTTGAAAATGTGAAGTAATGTATAAGTGTTTAGTATTGAAGAAGCTATTGAATTAATTTTTGGATTAATATTGAATTAATAATTGAGTTTTCATAAGCAGGGAGAAAGTCTTATAACTGATGCACTTTGCAGGTGCGTGAAGCCTTGCAGAATGTACCTGGAAAGTATGAAGACTTTCTTCGTGTTATCTATGAGTTTGAGACCAGCACCCACAAACGAACTGCCGTCGATCTCTATTCCACTCTGCAGAGTTTGCTGCAAGAGTGGCCGCAGCTGCTCACAGACTTTGCTGCCTTCCTTTTGCCCGAACAAGCTCTGGAGTGTGGACTGGTAAGTAAAAGGGAAGAAACAAACAGAAGAGTTTGAGAAGACAAATGTAATGAGCATTGCAGGAGTGGAGGAGGAATTGAGCATAGATTCAGACAGGGATAAATTAGAGGGAGGTGCTAGTTAATTAATTTTTCCATAAAATCTTCCACAGTGCTGAGGAATGCTGCAGCATGATACGGAAGGCTGTAGCTGTGAACTTGGTATTCTGGCAGATTTAAAATCTGACCTGTTTTCAGTAAACATGTGGCCTAGTTTAATTTCTTCCACTGCATCTCATAGATTTTAAGGTCAGAAGAGACCAATATGATCATCTAGTCTGACCTGCACAACGCACGTCACAGAACCTACCACCCGCTCCTGCAATAGACACCTTACTTATGATTGAGTCATTGAAATCCCCAAGTCATGATTTAAAGACTTCAAGATACAATAAAAACCACCAGCAAGTGACCCGAGCCCCACGCTACAAAAGAATGGGAAAACCCCCAATCTGTCCTGGGGGAGAACCCCTTCATGACCCTAGATATTCTGATTAACTAATCCCTGGCATGTGGGCAAGACTCACCAACCAGACACCCAAGAAAGAATTCTCTGCACCAATTCTGAACCCATCACAGGTCATTGGCATATTTACCAGTAGTAGTCAGAGAGCAGTTAAATGCCACGTTAGGCTGTCCATCATACCATCCCCTCCAAAAATTTATCCAGCTCAGTTTTGAAGCTAGCTAGGTTTTTTGCCCCCACTGCTCCCTTTGAAGGCTACTCCGGAACTTCACTCCTCTTCACTCCCAGATGCTTCTCCTCTGTCATTTCCAATTGATGCGTTCCAAGCTAACAGCAAAAATTCCTGTTATTAGTCCCTAAATGCATGACCTTGCACTTACCACTATTAAATTTCATCCTATTTCTATTGCTCCAGTTTACAAGGTCATCCAGATCTTCCTGTATGATATCCCGATCCTTCTCTGTATTGGCAACACCTTCCAACTTTGTGTCATCCACAAATTTTATTAATACATTCCCACTTTTTGTGCCAAGGTCAGTAATAAAGAGTGGTCCCAAGACTGATCCCTGAGGACATTCACTAGTAACTTCCCTCCCACCTGGCAGTTCAACTTTCAGTATGACCCACTGTAGTCTCTCCTTTAACCAGTTCCTTATCCACCTTTCAATTTTCATATTAATCCCCATCTTTTCCAATTTAACTAATAATTCCCCATGTGAAACGCTTTCAAATGTCTTACAGAAATCTAGGTAAATTAGATCCATTGCATTCCCTTTGTCTAAAAACTCTTGTTACCTTTTGGAAAAAAGATCAGGTTGGTCTGGCACGATCTTCCTTTTGTAAAGCCATGTTATATTTTGTCCCAATTTCCATTAAGCTTGATGTCCTTAACTACTTTCTCTTTCAGAATTTTTTCCAAGACCTTGCATGTTGCTGAGGTCAAACTAACAGGCCTGTACTTACCCTGATCACTTTTCCCCCTTTCTTAAAAACAGGAACTATGTTAGCAATTCTCTAGTCACGCGGTACAACCCCTGAGTGTACAGCTTCAGTAAAAATCCTTGCTAATGGGCTTGCGATGTCATGTGCCAGTTCCTTTAATATTCTTGAATGGAGGTTATCTGGGCCCTCCAATTTAGTCCCATTAAGCTGTTCAAGTTTGGCTTCTATCTCAGATGTGGTAATTTCTACCTCTGTATCCTCATTCCCATTAACCATCCTGCCGCTATCCCCCATCTCTTCATTAGCCTCATTAAAAACGGAGGCAAAGTATTTATTTAGATAATGGGCCATGCCTAGATTATCAACCTCCACCCCATCCTCGGTGCTTCTTCTTTCTTTGGTTTCTTCCGAGTTATATGGCTGTAAAACCTTTTACTATTGCTTTTAATTCCCTTTGTAAGGTCCAACTCTGCTTGGCTTTTGGCCTTTCTCACATTATCCCTACATGTTCTGACCTCCTTGATGTAGCTTTCTTTGCTGATCCCTCCCATCTTCTGCTCCTTGTAGGCTTTTTCCTAATTACCTGTCTAAAATGCTTGCTTATCCAGCTTTGTCTAAAACTCTTGCCTGTGATTTTTTTTCCTCTTCCTTGGGATGCAGGCTTCAGATAAGTTCCAAAGGGGTAGCCATGTTAGTCTAGGTCAGCAAAACAAACAAGGAATCTTGTGGCTCTTTTAAAGACTAACAAATTTATTTATGCATGAGCTTTCGTGGGAGAAAATCCTACTTTGTCAGAAGCTTTGAATATGGAGAACTTAAAGAATGGGGGAAATTAAATGCAAGGAAATGTATAGATAGTTCCTGTAACTTTGACTTGAAGTGATTCCCAGCCTCCTCCTCCTCAAGATCCATGAATTCTTCAGTTCAGTACACTTCCCCAACTAATTCTCTTAATTTTTTAAAGTTAGCCCTTTTGAAGTAAAAAACCCTAGAACCAGATCTTTTTAGTTTATTCTTCCATTTAACGTGAACTGAATTAGCTCATGGTCACTTGAATCAAGGTTGTCCCCTATGACCAGTTCTTCTATGAGGTCCTCACTACTCACCTATAACAAGTCAAAGATGGCATCTCCTCTTGTTGGTTGAGTAACTATTTGGTAAAGGAATCCATTAGCTATTACATCTAGGAAAATCTGGGTCCTATTATTACTACTAGCACTTGTCCTCTAACCTATATCTGGAAAGTTAAAGTCTTCCATAATCACACAATTTCTGCCAGTATTTACTTCCTTAAGAGCATTATAGAGGTCTCTATCCATGTCCAAATCAGATCCTAGTGGTCTGTAGCACACCTCAAACGCGATCCCTGGGGAAACTCTAGTAGCTTTCTTCCCCAGTGTCATTTTTGCCCCGACTCCGTCTTATCTAATTTATCACTTCTGATTTCTTTAGTCTGTTGGTATACACTGTTTCACCATCTTTGCCGTTGTTTCTGTCTGTCCTAAGCAGCACACAGGCCTTCAATACATGTACACAACTCGTGACTACTGTTTCCGTTATCCCTGTAATATCCGGGTTCACTTCTACCAGTAGCTCTAGTTCCTCCATTTTGTTACCCAGACTCCTCGCATTGGTACACAAACATTAATTTTTGCTGTTTGGCTTCACTCACAGTCCTTACATGATTTGGCTTAGTCATTCCACCTCCAGCATCATCTATTAGACTGGTATCTACACTACCCTTCCTTTTGGTGTGCATTCTCCTATCCACAGCTGTGTCCTTTCTTACATCATATTCCTCCCTCTTAATATTAAAATCAGGTGTGGAGATTACCCGGGCATCTTCCCCAACTCCCTACTTTAAAGCTCTCTTAATCGGCTGTCCCAGCCTCCATCCTAGAAGCCCAATTCCTCCCTACTCAGATGAAGCCTTTAGAGATGTGAAACCAGTTTTCAGTTACTGCTGTGTTCTGTTGGAGGCATGCAGTCCATAGTCCTCAGTGAGTTGCATACTTTGCATAACGTCTCAGACTACGTTAGAAGTGCCTGTAAATAAGCTTAGTGTGTCAGGAATGAAAAGTTCTTCCTTGTTTTCTGGTCAGTTTGAAGAGCAGCAGGCATTTGATAAAAGCCGGAAGTTCCTCAGGCAGCTGGAGATCTGCTTTGCTGAAAATCCCACCCACCATCAAAAGATCATCAAAGTCCTGCAAAGCTGTGCAGACTGCCTCCCACAAGAGATTGCAGAGGTAACCAACCATCTATGTATTCCCCTTTCCTTCAGCTGGCCTTGAGAATGCAGAAACATCTGCAGCATAGCTCTTTCCCCTCCCACTTTCAGATTGCGCTGGTGTACTCAGTCCTGAGTTACAGCTCCATCTAGGGTAAGAGCAGAGAGAACTGATCTATCATAATCTCTCCAGGATTGTACAACTAATTGGCCCATATTTATTTTCTCTTTCCCACCTCGTTTTTATCATCTTGCTGCTTGATACTATAGTGTATTGTCTCAGATAACCTCTGCCTAAGATTTTTGGAGAGATTCTTCTTTGCCAGAATGATTTTTGAAATCACTGTGATACAAAAATGAGCTACAGTACAGCTGGTAACAACACTGTGAGCATGAGCTTTTGTGTTGGTTTCTAGTGAAGGGTTGTGTTAATTGTGTGAACCTTGAAGCCGTTGTCATATTCCAGCCTTATCTTACTCCAGACTTTTCTCCCACAGTTGAAGACCCAGATGTGGCAGCTGCTGAAAGGACATGACCACCTGCAGGATGAATTTTCCATCTTCTTTGATCATTTACGTCCATCAGCAAGTCGCATGGGAGACTTTGAGGAGATCAACTGGACAGAGGAGAAGGAGTATGAAGTAAAGACCCTTTCCCTAAACTAACAGAAATACACAGGGAGAGTGGTACCCCTCAGGCTGAGGGGCTTAATAGGGAAGCTACAGATCCCGAAAGGAAGAGACGTGATAAAGATCTGGGATTGTGGGAGGGTGGGGGTGGACTGGATTTCAAACTCTTTCAGTACTTGTTCCTTTGACATGATTGAGAACTTGGAATAGGGCTTGATGGAAAGAAAACCCTTTGTAGGATAGTTTGAAAGCTCAGTCTAGCAAAAGCTACCCTTGCTGGGCTGGTAACACGGTCTGTGTGCTGCTTTTAGTTTGATGGGTTTGAAGAGGTGTTGTTACCAGACGTTGAAGAGGAGGAAGAAACCCCCAAAATGCACACAACCTCGAAAAATAAAAAGAGGAAAGAGACTGGAAGCCAGAACAACGATAAGGTAGGACTGGAATTTCTTACTAGCCTACAGCATGTGGCCTCTTCCAGACGCCAGGCAAATACATTTTGAAGAGGACAAATGTTTCTGTGTAGAAATGGTCCCCATCTCTAAAGAGTTAGACAACAGGTTGAGTGGGATTAAAATGCTTCGGCCCAAACTTCACTTGCTTTGATCTCTCTCTGTTGGCAATTTACTTACTTTAGTTCTCCCGCAGGGTTCCCAGTCTGGCTGTGCTCTGGCTCCTTTTGTGAACTGGTCAGCCTGTGACCTGCGTGTGTGTGGCTCAGTAGAGCCACACACGTCAGCTAATGTGTTTATTTTCAGGAGATGGAGTGGGTGGACGGAATGAAGGAATGTTCATGCTCCTGCCATGAAGGGAGCAGTGACCCCAAACTAAAGAAGAGCAAGAGGCGGACCTGCAGCCATTCCAACTGTAAGGTCAGTTGAAGGAGCATTGAATGGTGGGGGCAAGGAACAAATGTACTGAGTAACCCACTGTTTGGTGTCCGTTCCAATAATCCACCCACGATTGGTCTTCCTGTCTCCAAATAGTGATGTATTAAAACCAAAATCCAAAGAGGAACCACCAAATAAGCACCTACCTTTTATGAATTCTAAGTGCCCTAACCCTTCTCTTCCCATATGCCTTGCTATGTTCAATAATTGACATTCTTTTGCTCTTCCAGGACAGAGGTAAGACTCTGGGTGGAGTACATTTGCTCAGCCACTATCTGAGCTGAACCCCTATCTATTCATGGATATAGAAGTTTGGTTTCGTAACACAAAGTGCGTAAACCACCTAATTGGAGGCTGAGGGGATAATAATGGCTTCAAGAAAATGTGGTCTAGCTGAATTTGTCATAAGGATGAGCGCACAACTTGTTGAAAAACCATACTCAAAGGGTAGCTATCAGTGGCTTGTCGTCACACTGGGCAAATGTACCTAGTGGAGTCCTGCAGAGATCAGCCCTTGATCTGGTATTATTTAGTAGTTTCGTTAATGGTTTGGATAATGGAATGGAGAGTGTGCTTATCAAATTTGCAGATGACTGAAGCGGGGAGGGTTGCAACCACTTAGGACAGGACAGGAATTCAAAAGGATTGTGACAAATTGGAGATTTGTTCTGAAATCAAATTGAAACTCAAAAAAGATACTACACATAGAAAAGTCAAACATTTGGATAAAAAATGGGGACTAACAGGTAGGTGGTGGTACTGCTGTAAAGGGTCTGAGGGTTATCATGGCTCACACATGAACCCCACAGTGTGGTGCAATTGCAGAAAACCCCCTAAAATGTTAGGGTGTGTTAACAGAAGAGTCCTATGCTACACATGAGAGGTAACTGTCCTGCTCTCTTCAGTACTGGTGAGGCCTCAGTTGGAGTACTGTGACCAGTTCTGGGACAATACTTTAAGAAAGATGTGGACAAATTAGAGAAAATCCAGAGGAGAGCAACAAAGATAAAAGATTTAGAAAATGAACTGTGAGGAAAGGTTTAAGAAACCCCTGTCCATATTTAGTCTTAAGGAAAGAATGAGGGAGGACCTGAGAACAGTCTTCACCTATGTTAAGGGCTGCTGTAAAGGGAACAGTGATCAATTGTTCATAGAATCATAGGGTTGGAAGGGACCTCACGAGGTCATCTAGTCCAACCCCCTGCTAAAAAGCAGGACCACTCCCACTAAATCATCCCAGCCAGGATTTTGTATAACCCGGCCTTAAAAATCTCCAAAGATGGAGATTCTACCACCTCCCTAGATAACCCATTCCAATGCTTCACCACCCTCCTAGTGAGAAAGCTTTTCCTAATATCCAACCTCAACTTCCCCAGCTGTAATTTGAAACCATTGCTCCTTGTTCTGTCCTCTGTTACCCTCGAGAACAGCCTAGCTCCCTCCTCTTTGGAGCAACCCTTCAAGTAGTTGAAGGTTGCTATCAAATCTCCCCTCAGTCTTCCTTTCTGTAGACTAAATAAGCCTAGTTCCTTCAGTCTCTCCTCATAAGTCAATTGTTTGTCTTGTCCACTCATGAGCGGTGTGTATAATAGACTAGAGAGGAGGCTAAGCCTCCCCAATGATGCTGCCAGATGCCTGGGCTGTGATGGCCTCACCTCTTCCCCTCCCTGATGGGAGTGACCTTCCACGGGAAGTTTTTGCTGATTTATTGTATGTCATACATGTTCCTAGGTGGCGTGTGCTACTCAGCTTCCTGGGTCCCTTAGATTTCCCAGGGAGATTACTGATGAACCCAGGAAGCTGAACAGCAGATACCACCTCCTTAGGAACTTGTATGATGCATACTAAATAATACTAATAGCTGGTGGAGGGCATGAGTGGGGTGTGAAGAAGCCGGGAAGGAGGGCTGTGGTAAGAAGCAGAGAGGGGAAGGGACCAATCAGGGAGGAAAAGGAAAGGAGGGAGGCATGGGGGAGGGGGCCAAACCAGGGGCACAGTGAGGGGGGAATGTGGACAGGGCTGCAAGTTAAAGAGGAGGAAGGGAGAGATAGCTTCCTCCAGAGGAAGCTTCACCCACCATCCATGTGTCAGCTAAAGGCAGGACAAGAATTGGCTTCATCTGAAGCAGGGGAGATTTAGGTCAGAAGTTAGGAAAAAGCTTTCTAGTAATAAGAGGAGTTAAGCTTTGGAATAGGTTCCCAAAGAGGGTTGTTAAGCCCATATCATTGTAGGTTTCTAAGAACAGAATGGACAAACACCTGTCAAGTTTGATTCTACCTATGTGCAGGGGGCTGGTTTTTATGATTTCTCAAGGTCCCTTCCAGCCCTATGTTTCTGTGATTCTACACAAGGACTGTAGTGCTAGAGGTTGTGCAGATACCCGGATCTTCTATTTGTAATCTGTAAAGTTTCTGTTCTGACCTGCAGGGGTGTGACAGCAAATCCTATAAAAATAAAGATTTTCAAGACCTCACTAACAGCCTTACTCAACATGAGCTGAGCCCTCAGCCTGAAGGGAAGGAGCTTGGGACGTGTAAGGAGTCTGCAGAGGAGTCTCTGGAATACAGAGATGAAGTAGAGAATGGCCAGAGCAGAACAAAAAACATGTCTAGGAAAGCAGATTCCCTGGCTTCAGGTCTGTGAAGGTCTTATGAATTGGCAGCTGTCAGTGTGTACGTTTGCAGACAAATCAGGATGGGTCTTCAGGGTCTTCTAAATCCAGTTTCATTAAGGCTAAAACGAGGGTGATGAGAAATAGTTGTTAATTCAGCTCTTTCCATGTGCCTCCCCTTGGCTTTAGCTGGCTTGAAGATCCCATCTCCAATGTATGCCTGCTCCTATCTCCGTCATCCTAGCCCACCTGGAGAAAGAGCACCCATCAAACCTAAACAATTTTGATTGATTGTCCGTGGAACTCTTCTCTCCATGGGACAGTGGAGTGTTCTTGCTACCACCACAAAATTACTGATTTATGTAAGATTTCCTTGCCAGCACACTTCCCCTGCAATTCCATCTATCTATAGTACTTAGTTATTTTCTTCCATCTCATCTCAACATAGCAACTCAAACCAACCTCCTCCCAGCCTTCCTTATCTTCTCCTCCTTCTCACTCATCTTCCCTTCTGTTTATGACACACATACCATACACAAGATGAGTGGCAGTGGAAATACACTAAGGTGGCACATCCCTCCTATCTGTAAACACCGCTCGATTACAACTTGCTGGGAACCAAGTTTAAAAATTCCATGTTTGTGTATCACAATGCCCAGCGTGTATGTGTGTAGAGGTGCCGTCTTGTTTTCCATGTTTAAGTATTAAGACAGGCAGCCCCTAGTCCACATTAGGATACCAGCATATCAACACCATTTTACAGAGCTGTGATTTACTTCTGCATCCAGCACTTTTACACAGGGTGAGAATCTGTGCCGGGGAATGATCTGTGCACATCACAGCAGAGGTTAAAACTCTGTTCTCTGGTTTACTGTATTTTGGGCCCCAGTCTAAAATCTGTCCTTCAGAAGTTATTCATACTAATCCTGTGGGATTTCTTGGGCAGGCTCTCGCCTAGAAGGAAAGCCAATTTTCTGCAGAGGTGCGTCTTCTGAAGGAGCATCGCCTAACAGCAGGGCCTTAGAAGGAGGCTCTACAGGAAGTCCTCTGTGTGCTGCAAATGCTGAGGTCACCACTCTTGTGAATACGGCAAAGGAAAGTCACGCTGGAATCACTGACTCTGGAGGGACACAGGTACAAGGAGTTAATCTAAAGCTGCCTCAACAGATCAAGAGCAACCGTTATGTTTTAGGAAGCGATAGCAAGACAAGATTAAACCAGAGACATGGAGGGACTGAAGAGGGTTCCCTTGGCGTGGCCAAGAATGTTCTAGAGTCTGGTTCTGTTACAAGGACAAGCTGCACAAGAGCTGATCGGGTGTCTGAAAGGAGCTTGCAACAGAATACAGCCCTTCAGTTCAACTCATCAGTTAAACTTGGACACACTCCTCCGAAATCAGGAGTGGGAGAAATGGAGAGACTGCCCTCCCCCCTGGAAGGAAAGCCTGAAGTAAGGAGGAGTTGGGTGGGACCAATTAGAAAACTCAGGCTGAAGACACTGGATAAGAGCTCCCACTTGCAGGTCCCCAGTGACCATGTACCATCAGAAGCAGATGGTACTGGCTGCACTGGAGTTTCTCTTTTTGGTCAAGAATCACGGAGTAGATCAAAGTCAACTAAAAGTGACTGCTGCTTCCAGGTGCAGCAACTAGAACATAGAGCAGTTCCTTCCACCGTGGGGCAAAAGGAAGATGAGCAGCAGCAGAAAGTCATGGAAGCGACTGTGTGCGCAAAGAATAGCAAAGTCAGCTCTACTGGGGAGAAGGTTGTCCTCTGGACCAGGTACGTCCTTGTGCAGATGTTATGTTCCCATTACATTAACTCTCTGCAGTGGCTCATCTCTGTGGCGCTAGTTTCCGTTGATGTCTCCCTTGCCCCTGATGTCTTTCCTAGTGTCTTCTCTACCTGCCTTTTGCTCTCCAATTGAGTTGCTTCCTAGAACAGCCGCTAGCAGCAGCAGAATACTTACGAGGAGTCCTGGGGCACTTTTAAAGACTAACAAATGTATTTATCGCATGAGCTTTTGTGGGAGAAAATCCTGCTTCGCCAGACGCTTTGAAGATGGGGAACATTTTGCCTAGATTCTGATAGACTCTAATAATAAGTCCAGTACTTCAGGCTGGGAAAGAAATGTGTTTTCCCTGGGATCCCTCTGCCCAGAAAGACTAAGCACGATGCCTGAAGCTAAACATCGCTACTGTGCGGCAGCTCCTGAGGGAGGCACTTCCATAGCTCTCACCTTAAGTCCTATTTTTAGGCACACCTGCTATCCACAAAACTTCTGCTTGGCTGTTGCCTACCTGGTTAGACATCTAAACTTGCTCAACACCTAACTTTTTTTTCTCTTGCCCCGTGTGCTACAGCCTTACTCTGGGCAGCTAGGTGTCTGTCTCCTGATTGTGCGTGCACGCTACTGCCCTACGATAAGCATCCGAACACCTCTGTCCTAACTAAGCCTCAGCGGGATTCCCAAACTAGGAAAGACAGCTGTGGCTGCCCAAGTTGGAGGTGGCCGCTGAGCATGCCCACCAGACCGGGCCCCTCTGCTGAGTTCATGCAGCATCGGCCTCAGCGGGCCTCCCTTATGTTAGCCATGGGGATAGGATATTCACTCAGGATCTTAGAGATCCTTGGTTCAAGTCTCCTCTCCTTGTAAGGGAGGGAAAGATTTGAAAAGGGATCTGCCACCTCTCAGCTGAGTGCCCAAACAACTTAGTTACGGAACAGGCTGATGTGCCCTTCCCTCCCGCTCTCCAGTTGACGTTGCACTTTATTTAAACAATGAAATACTTAAACTGGCTCGTGAATGAGACTGACCCCATAGCCTAGCCTTGAACATGCATGTGAGATAGGAGAGCTCTGTTCAAATCCTTTCTCCCTTTAAGGAGGGAGGATTTGAAATGGTGGCAGAGAGACAGGGCCTCCCACATTTTGAATGAGTACCTCTGCGTGAGGCTAAAAATTACAAGGGCAAGCCTGGTCCACCCCCACCAGCTGCTTTGTTGCAGGTCCTGTATGCAGTTTAGAGCTGTGCACCAATCTTTCTCCATTTTGTAGATCACTAGCAGAGCGAGATGCCTCTGTGCAGCCCAGACTTAAGCATGTAGCTCCGAAAGAGGGGGCAGGACTTAACCTATTCCTCACTGGTTGGTCTCTCCCAGAGGCTAGTGCAGGTCTGGCCTAGTGTGCTGACTTTGTGAGGTGCAGTTCCTTGGAGTTTTCTAGGTTCTTAAAAAGTAGACACCATGATGGTCAGCACTGCAACAATCTTGGGGTGGCTGAAGGGTCACTTTCCTCTTCCTGCTCCAAGCTGCTCCCGTAACTGTGGTATATTGCTTGCAGGGAGGCTGACCGTGTCATTCTTACCACCTGCCAGGAGCGAGGAGCCCACTTGGAAACCTTCAGTGCGATCTCACAGGAACTGGGCAATAAAACTGCTAGTGAGGTTGGTGAGCGAAGCGCAGATCATTTAGAATGGTGTTAAGGGACTGAGAGATGGTTACTGAATTAGCCTGGGTGTTAAACCTGGCTTGTGCCATAAATTCTTAAAAAAAAAAAAAAAAGTCACACCTGCCTATCTGTCTGTTCAGAAGTGTTCTGGGACGATAGTTGCACAAGGCGCTGGCAGAGATGTCACCCCTGTGGTGTTTCCCACCATCATATACTAGCCCAGACTGTTGAATTTTAATATGCCTAAATATCCTGTGTGGTGATTGCATAAAGACATCTCCTGGAGGAAGATCTATGATGTTCTACACATGGGTTCCTATTAACACCAGGCAGTTTTCTTAACACTGTAATATGATCACTTTCCCTCCTTGGAATCTTTTTGAAAAGATTCCTGGTTACTGCTGGTTTGTTGTTTTCTCCTGTGATGGGACTGGAGTGGTAATGTCCCATTGCAGTGTTCTGCTTGGGTGGGAAAAAGATGAGTAAATGGCTTATGCACTGAGATATGTCTCCTACACAGGTGTCCCACCGGTTCAGGGAACTGATGAAACTCTTTCATACATCGTGTGATGGGAGCTCTGAGGATGAGGAAGATGCAGCAAGCACCAGTAATACGGACCAGCTGTCCGATAAGGATCTGCTCCTCTCTGAAGAGGAACAGGATGACTAAACAGTTTTGTGCTGCTGAACAAACTAACTGCTTTGTCACACCTGTAGGTATGGGCCCATTTGCTGCTAGAAGGGTGCTCTGGGGAAAGGAGGAGTATTTGCACCGGATTCTACTTAAGATGGCACCTTACTTTCTGGGATAATCTTGCTGCATAAAGACCTACATTTCATTTCTACGGGAGCACAGGTTTAATAAAGTTCAACACACATCTACCCTGACAGCTTTTAATTCCTCAGATGTGACCTGCATGACTAAAATGGGAAAACTTGTAAGAACTATTTGAGATTCTGTCAGAGGCGGTGCCTAGGTTCCACAGCCCCCTCCATCTGTGTAATAAAGACCCACATTGAATGTCCTACAGCTTTACTGCAGACACTGCAGTTAAAGACTTCTAACTGTAAGTATTGTATTATAAAATGTGTCCTGTTCTCAGGTGAAGTAAATGCTTTCCCACTCTTGAATTCTGTCAATTTCATTACTAGGCCATTTTTCTATGTGGAAAAGCTACAAGCTCATGCTCCATTTTTATTGTGCAGTCCTATGCTATCATTTAAAAGTATAATAAAACCCATTCTCTTGTGAAAGTCTCATGCTAAAGTTAGAGGGGTCTAAGGCCATGCTTTCTCTCCCTGTACCAGGATCAGCACAACTCTCAACTTGCAGTAGCAGTTTATTCTTTAAAAAAACCATGGCCCTAGTTCAATATTCATTTTAAAGTCTCTCCGTAAAGTGACAGGCACTAGCGTTAGTTTGAGTCTGCTTCATCCTCAGATTCATCCAATGCCTCTGAGCTTCTTCTATAGGATTGGGACAATGTTCTTAGCTCATGCAGAACCTCTTGAAAATCATAAAGTTCAACGCCTGCAGAGAAAAAGCTAGCCCAGCGCCGTACATCCACATGCTGCAGCTCCTTGTATAAATTGTAGAGAGCATGATACAGATGAGGTGGTGACTGTAGTGCTGTCAGGACAGGAATGCTTTCAACTGCTGTGGGAAAAACATCACATTCAAACTGTCGTCAGGTTGCCTTCCCATTCTGTTATCAAAGCAGGTGTTCTAACAGTGTCATGTGAGAGCCTGTAGGACTATGCTACCGGCATGGACTGGACTTGCTCCCCACAGCTGGAAAATGGCTTGCTAAATACCTCCTTCTCCTGTTAGTAACCAAGCTTTTTAAAAAAAACAAGAGCTAACCCCTTTCTCACATCTCAGCTGGATTCTGCTGTATGCTAGCACAGTTTGTCAAAAAGTAGGGGTGTGTGTTTGTGAGGATCTTACCTGCTGAGCAGCTCGGAAGTTTATCCAGGAGGAAGCCTTGTTTGTTAAGAAGAGCAGAGAAAAATTGGGGATATGGGGGTAACACTTTACATGGATCCTGAAGCAAACATGAGGTACTGCCAAGGAGAGAAAATGAACAAAACTTATCCAAAATTCACTGTGGAAGTTTCATAGTTACCACTCACATCTGCCCCCTGACCCCACAAACCTGAATGTCCCTGGGCACACGGCCTGGAAGTAGCTTCCCAGAACCTGCTCTCCTGTTTCACAAACATGTAGTGCAGACTTGGGTTGTGACCCTGGAGGAAGTGGACTGCAAAGAAAACCAAGTAAAAGGTATCAAGTTCTGGAGGGGTAGTTGTGTTTGTTAGTCCATCTCAGCAAAGCAAAAAAAAAAAAAAGTCCTGGGGTACTTTTAAAGACTAAAATTTATTAAAGCTTATGCAATAAATAAATGCATTGGTCTTAAAGTGCAGCAGGGCTCCTTTTAAATAACCCTTATAGGTGGGCTGATAACTGTGGCTGGGCCATGGATAGTTCTCCTGTGATCTAAAGCCAGCAGCACATACTAAAACAATGCAAGCTTTCTGTGGCTCCTAGTAAGAGGAGCAGCCCTTATGGACCCCGGGCCTTTCATGCACCCTCAAGGTCACCTGCTTCAGTAAAGGGATAAAGGCCAGAGAGAAACCCTCCATTAAGAGGTCACCAGGTCTAGGGACCAGCTCTGAAAGAGATGCACAATATCCATCTTTTCTTACCTAGTATGATTTTCTTTGCCAATTCCTCTCAGCACAACAGACTGAGCAAAACAGCTGTTGTCCTTTTGCTCCCCACATGAAGACAGTGGTGTCCAGGGCACTGCAAGCTGGTAACGACACAAAGCGTCTGGGAGAGACTGACCACAGGACATAGGAAAGGGTACAGCAGCCCCTGCAGTCACAACCTGAAAGCCAAACAGAGAAAAGGGTCCATAAAAATGTCCAGTTCTAATCTGAGCATCTGGGGCTCAGAGGGAACTCATGCAAGACAGCTATATCCAAAGCCACTAGACATCACTGTAGCAGGCTATATCATGTCCACAGGCACAGAGGCCCGATTTTGCTGGCGAGAAGTAGGTGGGCATGCTGGCCAATAGACGACATGCATGAAATTAAATAGCTACAGTAACATTCACCACAGAACTTCCCCCAGTGGACATAATGTGGCTGGGAGTGGGTGTGTGAGAGAACAGTTTTCTTAGAAGAATTCTACCTTTCTTCCAGAGAAGTTAAATGCTTCAGCAAGCTGGATCATGGAGAACTGGGAGGAACGGAGTCGGTATGGAACACTGAGAGTATCCAAGGCTGCTGCCAGGACCGCACTGCTGTGATATGGTGAAGAGGCCTACAGAAGAAGAGTTGAACCATGGCAAAGTTACAGGAGGAAAAGGTCATTTAAGATTAAGTTTCAGACTCTTCTGTTCCTCAACCAAACCAATTAAAGCCGTTTCTCCTAGGAAGGACCAGGGCAGAGCAAAAATAGCCCATCAGCGACACCCTGAAGATGTTATATTTTAAAGCCCAGGTGACTTCTTGATTTAGGCCCTTGTTGTTAATAAAGGAACATTGCTATTGATGATTTCTCCGGTGACAGACCACAGTGCGGCGCGGCTCAGGTCATTGCCATTAAGTCCTACAAAGTTCTGAGTTTTCTGCCTGTCAACTACTATTATAATGAGCTGACTGAGGCCTGGTCTACAGTAGAGAGGTTTGTTAACAAAAACAAACGCAGCCCCCAAAAGAGGTAGGGCTTTCTGTCAGCCAGGTGTAAGGTGCAAGTGTCCTCAGCCTGCTGGTAGCTGGGACTTGGGCAGCTGTCCCCCAGCTCTGATTGTTAGTGGTGGTGGGGGTGGGCTGTGGGTGGTTGCTAGGAGTTAGCTCTCTCTGCTCTCCCCCCCGCTGCCCTTTAGGTCAGTGGCCATGGTGCACTCCACCAAGCCAAAGACAGCAGCGTATGTGTGATATAATTCAGCAGCCTACAGTTACTACAACTAATGTTAAGGGCCATAACCCAGAGTTAAAATGAAGAGTGCAGTAAATGGCAGCATCGGTAAATGGAATGTAGGCGCCTGTACAAAGATTACTCACAGGCCTAAGTTATTTACCAGATGAACGTTATTAGACAGAGCACTGGACAGCCCAGAAGTAAGGGGCTGGTCTTAAAAGAAACTAGGATTTAGAACGTTCCCTGAGCTAGAACAGGAGTTTTATTTTTTAGCATGGGAGGATGTTTACCTTCTTGGCATGAAGTTCTGACATTACAGCATATAAAACCGTTGCCAGGCCTTTCCCGGCAAAGGGTTCCCAAAAGCTTTCCATCTATGTGCACAGTATACTCACATCATAATGTACATACGGCAGCGTAACAGGGCCTTCAGGTCGGAGTCCCAGACTTCTGTTGAGTGACAGTGGGCAGAAGAGTGAGCTGTGATTGGAGAGATGGACAATTCCCAGGACTGTATTCATCAACCTGTAAAAATCTTTTCGGGACACCTGAGGACCAAAAAAAAAAAAGCCCAAGTCCACACAGCTCTGCTTGGCACTTCAACAATTTTAGCAATGAAACATGATGCTCCCAATTAATCTGTCCTGGCCTGAGGCTCCTTTGAAAGTAAGACTGCTGGACCAGGCAGACACTGTTCCAGTACCCACTGCACTGAGATGCTCTTTTGATCTATCCTCTTCCTTCTCAATATCTATTTTACATGCAACAGTCTGATTGTGTGGTAATTTCAGATCAGACGGAGTCTTTTCCCCTCACTACCCACTTACCCCGCCATTATGAATTACTGGAGTCAATCCCCATGTCAGAATTCCTCTCCCCGAATAATCATCATGGAGAATTTCTGTCACTTTAGCTCCAACTCCAGAAAATCCATTGTCCAGGTCGCACAGAATCTGAAATCCCTGCACAGAAAGGGAGAAATGGTGCTTGACTTTCTACCAGAAGGCCAACTAGTAGAGTTTCCCTCCCACGTCAGGGTTCCGGAGCCCCACGTACCTGAAGATAATCACACTCTTCCACATAGAAGTGCAATCTATTTTCCAGCTCCTCTAGGTTAGTGGAGTCATTCAAGAGGCTTTCACCTTGTCCAAAGGCTTCCAGGTGACTGGACTCTCTAAAAGAAGAATGTGAGCCTTTAACTCCACTTCCCCTTTCTGTTCCTGTGAGCCAAAGTGTCCAGTTAGCCCAAGCCCTACACACAAGGCAGCAGCAATGTCCCTCCTTGGAGCTACCATTTTGCCTCAGCCTGCAGTTGACGTGAACATACCCACTGCAGCTGCTGTACTTGTGTATCGTGAAAATGCTGCTGGGGTGCAGCTTCACCCGCAGGTAATCAGACCACACATGCATGCTGTCCTCCAGCTGGTAAACCTTCTGAGAAATATCCAACGGTGTAGGGAGCTGAGCTACATCTGCAAGAAGAGTAAGTACAGTCAAAGATTGTCAGAGTCTCCCTCCAACACTGAGCTTTTAATAATCCAGACATGGGGTCAAAAAGGCTCTCTGCTAAATGATTTAAAAACAAAAAACAAGCTTCCAGTCCTTTGCATACAAGTCTCTTGGTAACCAAGTAACCTTGTTCCACACTTATTTCCTGTGCCCATCAAACCGTGGCATTATCCCCAACCCCTACGTCTCTGCCACAGTTGCAGTGAAATACACTATTACCTGTGAGCCAAAGTGTATGAAGTTATATTAATGCTAAACAGAATTCTTTAGAGCTGAACACAGGCATACAAAAATCGATCAATGGAAGAAAGCAGTCACAGGACGGAATTTGATGAATTTGGACTTAAAATACATAATAAAACATTCCATTATCAGAATTAGAAATTAATCTCATAATTGCAATGAAGTCTCCTCCCCACTCATTCTCTTTACAATTCTTCATTCCTATGAATTCTGACCTGAAAAGACATACAGGCACAGAAGACATATATACCTTTACTCAGAGGAAGAGCTCTGGGACTGAAGTCTCCATCAGAGGACATGCCTCCCTGCAACAAAAAGCCCAAGGCAGGTTTTATTAGGGGTTTGTTTCACTTGTAAATGGATAAACAAGGGTATACAGTGGGACAGGGCTTGGAACACTGGTCTACATCTGGGCTCATATGGTATATTATACAGTAAACAGTCTCATTTCTCTAGTAATTTTATCCTGCATGACCTCCAAGTGCTTCACACAAGCACCAGTACTGTAATGCAGGTAACAGCTAGTACATCATACGCTATATGGTACTAGGAGAGGGGTGTAATCTTAAGTAAGAACACCAGTGGTAGATCTGTAGCCTGGACTTGTATGACTCCTACCAAAACTACAGGGTGATGGTACTTGGACAACATTTCACCCATTTCTCTCAAATCAAAACCAGACCTTTACTTTACACAGACAGCTGAGCGTTAGAGAAAAGACCTTTCACATTTGTTCAATCCTAGAAAGAAAGAAACCAAACACACATTGTTGCTGCAATGCCAATGGCCGTCTCTGGTCCATTTACAATTGTATCTTTGGCTGACAGTTTGTGCAAGAACAGCTTTCCACCTATACTCATCAGCAACCATTAAATGCAAAATCTACATGCCTGTAAGCAGGCATCCCTCCGACAGTCATGCCTTTACCGCAGTTTCTTAATCTCTTTGCTCCTGAGCATTTCCACTGGAGACATGGAGCAGTCAGCTCTGCTGGTAGTATGCTCAGAAAGGTCTTAAGAAGGTTTAAGGGAAATAATTCAACCACTTCACAAAAAAGCAAGCAGGCAGATCAACAGAACGCAGGAAATGTGAACATGGGATAGAGGGACTGGGAAGAGCTAGAAACCAAAATCTACCAGCAAGAAAAGCAACACTATCTGATATAGCTTGTTGCCAAGATCAAATCCTGTTAATTTAGTAATCAACCCCATTCAGTATCTACACCAGGGGTCGGCAACCTTTGCCGGCCCCTGTGCCAGTCCCTCCCACCGCACCCTCAACAGGTGCCGGGGCCAAAAGGGGGCAGGGCCAGGCTTTTTCCATGGCCAGCAAGAGAGCAGGTCAGCTCCGCCCACCCAGAGCTGCTGCTGCCGGCGGGAGCCAGGGCCAGGAACCGGAGGCCGCCTGCCAGCAGTGGCGGCTCTGGCCAGGCCGAGCTGACCCAGCCATGGCCGGGGCCAGCTCTATCCTGCCGGCAGTGGTGCTGCTCTGGGCAGGCCGGGGCAACACAACGCGATGTGATCTGCTCCCCTCCTGCCGTCCAGCAGGTGGTGGGGCCAGCAGGGGCCCTCAGCCACATGCCGCAGCTTCTGGCCGCGCAGTTTGCGGGGCCAGCGGGGGAGCCTGAGTGGCGCTGCGTGCCGCTCAGGCTCAGCCCATGTGCCAGCTCTGGCAGAGCTGGCACGCGTGCCAGGGATTGCTGACCCCTGATCTACACCTTCAGTTCTGGCTTCTCACCTGCAGTTTGTGGAGATGCTGCAGGGAAAGGTTCTTTGCAGGAGGGTCCTCTTGATGAGTTGTCAGATTACCCTGCCTGAAAGATAATTTTTTTTATATATTTGTACTATAGGAGCACAAGGAGGCCTTAAAGATTGAGGTCCCACCGGCCACTGTATGTGAATGTAGCTAACCAGTTCCTACCTTGGAAATCTTACAGCCTAGCACCTAGCTCACTTAATACAACCTGGCTATTGAGTTGTGATAGTTACACTGATCTGCCATGGCAATTCCTAGTTATTCACAGTAGCCAATACTGCATATTTCAAAAGTAGATGCAAGAAACCTAATGGTTAATTGTTGAAATGCAATGGCTAATTGTAGGAATGCTCTACCCAGAAGGGATGTTTCCTTCTCACATCAAAAAGCAGCAGAAAGGCTTCGGTCTGCTCCAATCTATGGAACATGACTGGAAAAGGTTGCTACTGTCAGCTTCTTAAACTTACTTTAATTTGGAGTAGGCCATGGAAGAGAGGGAGCAAGGGGGGAGTTTCTTCAAACAGAAGAAGATTTTAGAGGTGAGCTGTGAATCTACTTGGGAACAGGTTTTCAGTCTGGAAACAGAGGTCTCAAATGTTCAGTCGACCTGATGTTCAGCAGGAGGAACTAGATTACTAATTATTTGCAGTCCAGTAGCTCACATAACACACTAGGTCATAATTTTTATAAAAACAAGAAGCATAATCTCATTCCAAAGAAGAATTTGCAATCTAAGAAAAATAAACATATTCATCAGGTGGATTGGGGGGGGGGAGGTTGGTGGTAAAGAGAGGATGATGGTAAAGTGGAATTACATATACTAATGGAAGGTTACACACTTCCTAGCTTGCATAGGTGGAGCTTATTACACACACTAGGGACTCTTTGAACCCCTCCATCTACACCCAAGGTCCTTATATGCCACCTTTCCATCCCCCTCTATTTCAGGAACTTCTGACAACTCTCCACAAGCTCTTCCCTGCCAAGGTTGCTCTGAGCCCCTCAGTGTCCTTTTACCATGCCATGGTCCCCTATTTTCTCCCCACTCCCATTTCCCTCCATGGTATAGGCTTGCTGTGCCCCATTCCCACCTCCCCCCATGCCAGAATTCCTCATTCTCTCCATCATGCCAGGGGCTGTATGTGCTCCTATTTCCCCCCCATACCAGGGTCCTCCAAACTCTCCCCCGCCTATGGTGTTCTGTGTGCCTCTCCATTCCCCAGCAAAGACCCCCATTCTCCATCCACAGAGGCTCTATGTGAGCCCTCGGTACACCATGCCCCTCTTCCCTCCCATGCAAGCGACTCTGTCCACCTTGCCTCCTCCCCAGATATCAGGACTCCCTCCAATCACCACTCACACTTCAAGGGCTGTGTACACTCCCTCCTTCACCCTATCATTATTCTTCTTTCTGAGATGCAGAATGGAATTCTGGTCTATTACTAGGACCCTTAGCCACCACAATAAATAATAACAAATTCAGCACATCAGCATATAATATTGTTATGCTGGAAGTCATTAATGGGTACCATCAACAAGTTCTTTTGACTACAAATAATTGCAGAAGAGGTAGAGCCTGAGCTAAACAGTTGACAGAAACACCATGTCTCCCATTTCCCCCCTTTCTGTTTTTATGATTTTCCCCCAAAATAGGGTTCCACCCACTGACATCTAGAACATTCCCTGAAATATTATAGATGATTACAAGTAGCATTGGAAAGATACCATGTTACATATAGATGAAACATTGATTGCAAGGCCTTTGCAAGCTCAGACAAGGTGCCTTACCCTTTCACTTCAAGCTGAGCTGCTGTCCCTGCCAGAGCAGCACTTGACAGGGCAGTCAGCAGAGGCAGGATAATGCATTCAGGAACATGCAGGGGGGAGACCAACAGAAGAGATCCATCTAGGGCTGAGTGAAGGCAGGAGACCCATGACCTCCACTCTTGCAGCAGAGGAAGTGCTCCTGAATAATTAACTGCCCTTTGGGAAGGACAAGCGGGCGAGGGCCCTCATCCTCTCTGAGTATGAAAGAACAAATGGGAACACTCACCACGCTACTGAGGTGTCTGTTTTCATGTCCCCATACAGACTCCCCTCCTCCTTCAGAGACCTGAGGCTTCCTGAAGAAGAGAAGGTCACACAGCGCCGCAGAGTTTAGTACCTAGCAGGGAAGACGCATCGTGCTCTGAGCCCCTCCCACCTGCGAGATTTGAGGGTTAGTTTTGTGCCGGGCTGGAGCCCGGCTTCCAGCGCTGCCAGGGGCCACTTGCTGCAGGGCCCTTGCGGGCACCTCCCTCCCGCCGCCCAGAGGCATCAGGTCTCACTCAGCGCCCCGCGGTCCCCGTTACCTTTCAGGTCCATCAGGACGAGCCGGGGCGTGTACGTCTCCTGCCCGCCGAGGGTCCGCCCCGCCCGGTACAGCACATCGGGGCAGACCCGAGGCTCCTGCTCCCGCACCCCCGCTTCGCAGCAAAGCGCATCATCCTGCGGGGGAGAGAGACGGTCAGCGCCGGTGGGGGGACGGAGCGCCCCCGCCCGCCGCCAATGGCCCTTCCCTCGGCTCCCCCCGGGGCGGCGGCTCCGCACCTGCAGGTTCCACCAATGCGCTCCCACACAGCCCGCGTAGCCACCCAATTGCAGGGTCAGCGCCGCCCGCGGGGGCCCGCCCGCCTCGAACATCCTCCAGCCACCGCACACCCCGCTGGGGGCGGGACCTAGCCCCGTTATTTAGCCCCCCCCCACCACGCGCTGAAGTAGCTCCCATTGGAAGCCCGCCCATCCGGAAGTGACGCCTTCCAAGAGTGGAGGGCTCGGCTCCCGATTGGCGGCAAAGCGGAAGCTACGAAGGCGCCGGCTCAGAATCTAGGCGTACTAGTGGCGCGTGGCTTTGATGCCCGTTAAGGAGGCGCTATCTCTCGTGGGGAGGCCCCCACTCATAAACTCCACCCCCAGCTCGCCCGGCCGTTCGACCTCCCCCCCCCCCCCCGGACACATGCAGGGCCTTCATGACGTCACAGAGATACCCTCCCCCGCCTCCGCCCTGGCACACGGCGCGTGACGCTAACCCCGCGGAGAGGAAGCAGCAGCGCACTCAGCCACAGAGACAGTTGCGGTTCCGCCCCTACAGGGGGCTCCCTTTATTGTTCCACGCAGACTCAGCATCGTCTCCCCGGACCGTGCCAGGATCAGGGGCGCGAGCGCTGCTCCGCCTCTGTCCCCACCCACTCCTTTTCACAGAGCAGGCGTCAGCAACAGGGGACAGCCCAGGCTAGCGCAGCGTCGAGGGTTATTTTACAATTAAAAGTCAGCCATGACTGCCAGCGAATTTGCCTTGAGGCTAGAGAGAGGCAGCCAGCCGCTCCAGCTGCCAGGGGTTGGAGTTGCTGAGAAACAGCAGTTCATTTCGCCCTTCTTCTGTGCAGGCTGCAACAAACAGAAAAGGAGCCTGGTCAATACCATCCTAGCAACAAGTCCTGGGGTCTATCAAGTTCCAGAGGGATAGCCGTGTCTGTCTAATTCAGCAAGACAACCGAGTCCTGTGGCACTTTAACAAATGTATTTATCGCGTGAGCTTTCGTGGGAGAAAATCCCACTTCATCCAACGCTTGAAGATTTTCTCCCACAAGAACTCATGTGATAAATAAATTTGTTAGTCTTTAAAAGTGCCACAGGACTCCTTGTTTGTCGGTTCCATCAGGGTTCCAGTGTACTGGAATGATCCTTGCTAGCACAAGAATACATTCAGAGATTCAGGGCCCGAAGGAACCCATGTGATCATTGAGTCTGATGTCTAGTATTACAAAGGCCCATCCAACTGCCCCAAAGCAATTCTAGAGCATATCTTTAAAAAAAAAAAAAAAACCCAAAAGCCCCCCAATCTGTATTTTAAACCTGTCAGTTATGGACATGCCACCACAACCATCAGTGAGTTGTTTCAATGGTTAGTTACCCTCGCTATCAAACGTTTGCTCCTTATATCTATTTGAATTTACCTCGTTTCTACTTCCAGCCATAACTAAGATCATGTTATACTTTTGGCTGCCAAACTAAAGAGGTCTACCATCAAATATTTGTAAACACATAGACTAATCTAGTCACCCCTTAGCCCTCTCTTTCATATTCTACATAGACTGAGCTCCCTGAATTTACCATCATAAGTCATGCTTTGCAATACTTTAATTGTACTCATGGCTCTTCCCTGAACCCTCCAATGCACAAACATCCTTCTTGAATTGTGGTAAAATATCACTACCCCTACTTGAAATTTCTCTCTTTATGCAACCAAGGATTGCACTGGTCCTTTTAGCCATAGGATCATACTGTGAACTCGTATGGCGCTGATTACACACCACAAGCCCTATATCTTTTTCAGAATCATTGCTTCCCAAGACTGGCTCTTAAGTATAGCCTACATTTTGTTGCTAGGATGCATATATATTTAGCCATATTCAAACACAATTTATTTGCACCAATCTTACCAATTGATCAGACTAAGAACTGTCACAAACCCCTGCCTCCCCCCACTCCCATTAGGATGACCAGATAGCAAGTGAGAAAGATCATGAAAGGGGGTGAAGGATAATAGGCACTTCTATAAGACAAAAGCCTGAATATTAGGACTGTTCTTCCGGTCATCCTATCTCCCAGTGACAAGAGAAAGCTTGGGTTTAATGAAATATGCATTTCTTCATGCTTGCTGATTTAGTGTATGTTTGTTATGAAGGCAATATAAGAGCTAGATTGTCCCTATTCCTTTAAATCCCTGGATTTGGTAAATCTAACAGATAGCTTTATGGTTAGCACCAAGCTTTACAAAACGAGAAGTTTCTTGGTTTGGAATTAACAGGTGGAATAATGGTGTGAAGGGCACAGAGCTAATCTTTCCATGGGTTGGAAATGGAAATTGAAAGTGCTGCAGTACATGCAGATACCTTCATTCCCTCACATGGGATGGGGGCAGACCTCACCTTTCTCATGTTGAAGCCACTTGCAGTCAAGATAATACTGATAACAGCTCTCAAACTCTCGCTGATTGTAGTTGGAAACCTGGATGGGAATGAAAGGGTCCAGTGTGTCGAAACCCTCCTGCAAGGGAAAAGTGAAACTGTGAAGCAGACAGACACTTTAATAGTCAGTCTAGAAACAAGGAAAGAATGGTCTGGGCTGTAGAGGAATAAGGCATAGCCTAGCCATGAGCAAGTTCAGGTAGAATTGCTTCACAAAAAGAATGTGTGGTTCATGTAACCCAGGAAGGCAACTAAAACACAGAGAATAAGTGAAGGTTTATTCATGCAGAAGGAGGCTAGTAAAAGAGCAAAAAAAGATGAGAATGAGAAGCAGGAGCATTTGTTTGAAAGCAGGAGTGTCTGTTTCACCATATCTGAAGGGACGGTCTCCCCCATTTTTTTTTCCACACACAGGGCAAGCTGAAGGTTGAAACTATGACAAAGTTAGATAAAGAGAGTTGAGGAATTTGAAAGATATAAAAGTCAGTGGGCACATGGTAATAGGGAGGCCAAACGAAGCATAGGAAAACCTGAGTCAAGCATAAGGAAATACATGTGAGACTCAGAGAATAACTGATTCAGACCATCCTATCTATTGGGAATGGAGATCCCAAATCAGTATTCTTATTTCCATTTCTTTACATGCGTCAATGCAGAGGAAGCCAGAGGTCATAACTCACCTTCTCCAGCAACGCGTCAGGCAAATAAGCAGAACTTGGTTTGAAAAGAGAGCCTGTTTGGCTAAGAGTGGTCACAATGGCACCTCCATTCTGAAACACAGAGATGAATTAGAAGGACGCTTAGATATAGGACATACACCTCACCAGGTTAGAATCATTAACTATTTTCTGCATTTTCCTTCTGGATTCTCTTATTACCTTCAGTTATAGCTTCTCCTGGGCAATGCAGAAGCACTGGCTGTGAAGAGCACCCAACTACTCTAGCCCTAGCAGGATACAGTGCAGGGAGCAAGGAAGGAGCACTGGTTCTTGGGGTAGCTCTTCACTATGCCAGACCCAGCTTTTTCTAGGAGACAGTGCTGAAGGGACTGGAACAGAAACATTGATTATAGGGACTCCAGGGTGGAACTGAAATAGCTGTGGGATAGCCACAGTACCAGAAGCTGGACTGGAATAGCTTTTTCACCAGATGGCACTATAAAGAAGAGGCTATGGTGTGTTCCCAATTATTCCACTGCCAGTCACTACTAGCAGATATTCAGCACCAAAGAGGCAACATTGGGAAGAGATAAAGTGAGGCATCTATTATTCTGTCAGGATTGTTTAAAAACTTTCAAATGGAACATCTTTCCACCAAATCTTTTTAAAGTTTTCCCGTAATACATCTGTCAATGAAAGGAAGAAATAGAGTAAGTGTGAAACTGCTAAAGAAAGGTTACTTCTCCAAGTCACACAGCTCTGTAAAGTCCCAAAAGGAAACCCCTCAGAAGGACTCACTACTCTGGACATCAGCATTTAGCTCTGAATATTGTGCAATGACACCTGAACTCACCCAGTCATTCACTAGCATCTTCCTCAGATTATGGACTAGCGTCAATTCCTCTGGAGAAACCTAATGATGACAGAATGTCATGTTCAACATGGCTGGAGAAATAACCATCTCCAAGCTCCTCTCCCACCCATAAGGTTCCTTTGGATGCTTAAACAAGCAAGAAATTGTAGAGCTGGAATTCATATGTGAATGAGACACCTTCACACTGGGTTTGAATAGGGATTTGGAAATGGCCCTCTTTACAAAAGGCAATTTCCCCTTTATTGACATTCTCACCTTCTCAGCCTATTGCTCTTACAGGGCCTTCTTCCTCACTGTTTGAATCAAAACAACTTGTTTGCTTTGCTGTAATAGGCTAGTAGACTATCCCTCTAGAACTGTTTGAACTGACCTTGTTACCCACCCTTCTCTGTATGTATATATACACCTAACATACTAGTTTCCATTTCATGCACCTGATGAAGTGGGACTGTGCCCACTAAAGCTCATGTGATAAATCTGTTAGTCTTTAAATGTGCCACAGGACCTGTTTGTTTTGATAAATTAATTGTGTATTCTGTGAAAGACTTCCTGAAGTTTGTTTTAAACCTTCTGCTTATGAATTATATTGGATAACCCCCTACTATATGAAGGGGTAAACAACCCTCCCCTGTTCGTTTTCTCCACACCAATCATGATTCTACAGACCTCTATCATATCACCTTCCCCCACCTCATCCTTTTTCTAAAAAGAGCCCAAATATTTTTAATCTCTCCTCATGTGGAAGCTGTTCATTACCCCAATCACTTCTGTTGCCCTACCCTGTACCTTTTCCAATTCTCATGTATCTTTTTTGAGATGGGGTGACTAGAACAGCATGCAGTATTCAAAGTTTGTACATACCATGGATTTATACAATGGCATTAGGATATTTTCTGTCTTATTATCTATCCCTTTCCTAATGGATCCTAGGATTATCTTTTTATTTATTTTATAAACACTCTACCACTGCACATAGAGCAGATGTTTCCAGAGAGCGATCCATGACAATTCCAAGATCTCTTTCTGGAGTGGTAACAGTTAATTTATTTTGTATGGATAGTTGGGATTATTTCCCCCCTTACCCCCCTCTCCAAAAGTATATTACTTTGTATTTATCAACACTGACAAGGTCTCTCCAAATCCCCGCTCTCTAAGCTCCAGCACATGCAATATGAGGTTATCCCATTTGCATCCTCTCCCTAATCCAGACCTAGGTTCCTTTGCATTTCAGGATCTGATTCCAAATTGTCCTCCCTGTTCTTGAGCCTCTAATACACTGTTACTCTCCTCACATCGTCTCATCTAGTACTGGCCTCCCTCATGTCTTTGCAGTGTGGGTGAGAAAACTTTTTTCCTCTGAAGCATCTTCTACCTGAACCATGCTTCTTGTATGTTTCTGCCTCAGTGACTCTTGAGTTCCTTCAAAATCCAGCTCAGAAGTCTATTGTCTGTTTACATCATGTAAATGCCTTCTTCCTTTGCTATTCCTTAATACTGTCATTGCATTTAATCTCAAGAATTTTGGAGAAGCAGATGGTATAGAATCACAGAATCAAAGAAACTGGAAGGGACCATGACAGGTCATCAAGTCCAGTTCCCTGCACTCATGGCAGGACCAAGTATCCCCATTAAACCATCCCTGACAGGTGTTTGTCTGACCTGCTCTTAAAAACCTCCAATGTAGGAGATTCCACAACCTGCTGAGGCAACTTATTCCAGTGTTTAATCACCCTGACAGTTAGGAATTTTTTCCTAATGTCTAGGCTGAACCTTCCTTGCTGTAATTTAAGCCTGTTGCTTCTTGTCCTATCATCTGTGATTAAGGAGAACAATTTTTCTTCTTCTTCCTCGTAAAAACCTTTTAGGTATTTGATGACTTATATCCCATCTGAGTCTCCTTTTTTCTAAACTAAACAAACCCAGCTCTTTCAATCTTCCCTCATAGGTCAAATGTTCCAGACCTCTAATCATTTTTGTTGCCCTTCTCTGGCCTTTCTCCAATTTTCCCACATCCTTTTTTAAATGAGGCGCCCAAAACTGGACACAGTATTCAAATTGAAGCCTAATCAGTACAAAGTAGAGTGGAAGAATCACTTCTTGTATCTTACTCAATACTCCTGTTGATACATCCCAGAATGGAATTTGCTTTTTTTGCAACAGTATTACGCTGCTGACTCAAATTTAGCTTGTGGTCCACTATTACACCCAAATCCCTTTCTGCAGCACTCCTTCCTAGGCAGTCATTGCCCATTTTGTATGTGTGCAATGGGTTGTTCAACCCTAAGTGGAGTACTTGGCACTTATCTTTATTGAATTTCATTCTATTTATCTCAGACCATTTCACAAGTTTGTCCAAATCATTTTGAATTGTGATCCTTTCCTTCAAAGCATGTGCAACCCCTCCCAGCTTGGTATCATGTGCAAACTTTATAAGTCTGCTCTCAATGCCATCATCTAAGTCACTGATAAAAATGTTGAACATAATAATGAAAATAAAGCTGTATTGGGCCAGGGTGTTGAACAAAATGAATGCCTTCCTATTCTTTGTTGTGTGAGTGTTCTGTAATGTTGACTCCTCTCTGGAGAGCTACAGTATGCAGAATTCTCTGAGTTAGAGAAGTTGATATACTGTTTATAAAGGCTAGAACTTAACAGCCCTGAAAACAATCATCATTCAAAGATGGAACCAAAAGTAAGGAAGGTAATTTCCTACAAAGCTTTTGTCTTTCTTTCCCAGCGTTGTCCTTCCCCAGAGAGCATTGACTCCATCCACTGCCACCAGAAGTCTAAATGAACCAAGAGGACACTGTTTCTTTAACTCTTTCAGCACAACTGCCACAGCATCACTGGCATTCTTCACTCGAATTAAACCCTATAAATGGATTGGTACACAGCATTAGCAAAGGAAGAGAGTGCAGGTCATGTACTATCAGGAAGCCTGGACACCAACCTCTCTATGAGTAAGACAATGGGACAGGAGAGACCTAAAACTCTGTCCTGTCTTCTCCTCCCCTTCCCTCCCAAAGGGACAGCATGGTCTACCAACTCCTGAGTTCTAAACCCAGCTCTAACCCAGACTTTGTGTGACCTCCTTGAGTGGTCAAGTTACTTTACTTCAATGCATTGGTCTTCCCACCCACACAATGGAGATGATAACCCCTCCAGCTTCCCCTTCATTGGGCATCACATCTCATTTTCATATGATTGACAGGTTCCAGCAATACCAGAGGCAGTTTTCATTCCCTCACCTGCTCTACCACTTCACCCAGTGGTCTGCCCTCCTGTGTGCTTTCCCGTTTGCTCCACACATATGTCTGTTGGGTTTTTATCTGTAATAAAAGGAGGGTTTAAGGAGAATTGGGGGGGTGGGGGGAGAAGAGGGTAATTGAACATAAATGCCTAGTATGAACAGTCAAGCTCCTCTTTCAGAGGCAGCTCAACAAACCTGGGCAGTAGGATTTCCCTCCGCTCGTCCCCATCACTCCAGATGTGCTGGGAGATACAGCTGCAGAGTTGCATTTCTTTCTGCAGTATCCCTCAACGACATACTGATGAAAGTCTTGGACTTCCCTTTGATTGCAAAGGGGTCCCACCACTGGGGTGTGGCATCTTTAATGCATTTCCAAACCCATTGAAACCTGTAAGTTGCACTATTAATGGTACATTTTCTACCAATATTGGAAACGTGTCTCCGAGAAATGAGCAGATCCACAGACTCTATCCCATTAAAGGAAACACTCCAACTGAGGGAGCACATCTCCATGAAATTTGCAGAAAAAGCTGTTCTTGTAGGTTTCCCCCCTGGTTCCTGATCCGGAGGACTTCATAGGATATACTGACCTCTTTCAAGAAGCGTTCATTTAAAATTTTGAAATTCTTAAGCCAGGTAGATGCTTCCAGAGGCTGGTCAAACCGCTTTTCGTTATAGGAAGACTGGACAAGCTCCTTGCAGTTTTTCACCCACAGGTGAGCTGTGAAGCAGAAACAAAATGAGACAAACTTCTCTTTAGTTAAGAGTAATTATACATTTTTTTTTCTGCTCCCTTTTCCTCATTCTATCTATTCATACAGAAAACCATTATGCCATATAATGAATACACCGCTGCCTTGGGCAAGTAGCCAGACAGCAAACACTTGCCAGGATTCATACATATCTTATAAATGTAACAGTGATCTTTACCCCAGGGCACTCATACCAGACTGACTAGTTTATAGTGACATGAGGCTGATGAGTGCGTGGGCACAGGGGAGATACACTATTAAACTCTTCTATTTTCTTTTAGTTTTGCACCTCATCTTGTAACTTTTTATAACCCAACCATTGGAAAACCATGATGAATAAATTCTCCTACTCTATAACAGCTTCAGCAGCTGTGCCTTTCCTATAGCTTAGTTACAGGCACATGGAAGATTATGCTTTCAAAGGTATCACCAGGGATTTTACCATCTGGAATGTGTAGCACCAGCCAATCCTGTTTTGCACAGTAATGAACAGCATGGCACAGCGTCATTGTTTTCCCTGTTCCCCTCTCCCCATCTCCAGTACAAACAGTCAAGGAAAATCTCAGATGGTCTCCAAACTATGGATTTTCATTCCGGGGGCGGGGGGGGGGAAGACACGGACGGAGGGGCTGGAAAGCCTCTTCCTACCTATGTGAGGAAAGGGAAGGGATGTGGGAGTTGGAGGCTGACCCATGCCACCCAACATGAGGTCAGAATCTCCTCTCAGTCTGCAGGAAGCTCAGCTGCCCTTATTTATCCCACATTTTAGAGCAGAGCAAATTATGAAAGGATACAGATAACATATCGGACAGCTGGATGGGTGAAGTTGGTGCTTTTCAGATAACCAAAGAGTTCCAGAGCTGGTTTCCGCACCATCACGCAGGTTTCATTGAACGTCTTCATCTAGTAGGAGATGGAATATGAACAAGGAGCCACATACAAGCACCCATCAGCAGCTCCTACCCTAACTATGTCCGAGTTAAACAATAGTCTTTGGAGCTTCTGCTGCCCCCAGCCATGATAGAAGTGAACTTCACTCTGTGTCCCAACCCCTCCAGTTCATATCATGACCTTCCTTCACCTTTTCTGCTCTGTTTAATTCAGAAGTACTTTCCTGATGAGTAAGCTACAAACTAGTTTATCACAACAGTCCCCTCCACCCTTAGAATCTATGAATTGCTTCCATTGTAATGTGCTTCAGATATTTGTTTAAAATGCAAAGTTACTACTAAAATCATAACAGAACTAATCATCTTGAAAGTCTCAATCTCATAGGGCCTGCCAAACTTGGAACAGACCAACTTATTTTGATTTACGATGCATTCAAAAGAGCACCTATCTAGGGCTATAGGCATCTCTGGCAAAAATTAAACAATCTACTTCATGTGTCAAGTCAGAAAGTTACCAGCTCAGCTAGACATCAATCCCAAACAATCCTTCTGCCTGCCTGCATCCCTCCCACTGCCTTCCCCAATGCCCAAAGAGCCAGCTGGAACTTGCATCATTCCCTCAAGTCTAGTATCCAATGGCCATTACCCAAAACTTGAAGAAAATAATCCCCCCGATCCTAACTCCTCCTTCTATAATGCACGTAAGCTAGTCATGCAATGCTGCACATGATACGACAGTTCCTTATGTCTAGGACCCTACCAATTTCCCAGCCATCAAAAATGCATCACGGACCATGAGATCTGATCTCCCCCATGAAATATGACTATTGTAGGGGAGGGGCAGAACTTGGGGTACCCCAGCCAGGGGCTCCTACTGGGGCCTGGGCTCCAACTGATCATCCTTGGCCTGGGCTGGGGAGGAATGGGACTTCCTGAACCAAGTCAGACTCTCCTCCAGGAACCTCCCATGGTTGCAGGAAGCTCCACAACTGCTGGCTGGGAAGCCACAGATGCAGACAGGAGGCTGTGGCTTCAGCTGTCAGTCCCCAACCTGGGTGGGATACTGCCAGGGAAACCCACTCTGTAACCTTGACTTCTGCACAGCGGCTGGTGGTGTCACTGGCTTTAGAGCTTGGCACCCAGCCAGCAGCGGCTGCTCTCCACTGCCCAGCTCTGAAGGCAGCACCCCTGTCAGCAGCAGCAGAGAAGTAAAGAGGAGACTCCCCAAATGGCCTTACAAAAGCCTTGTGACCCTCTTCCATGACCCCCTTTTGGGTCAGGACCTCCACGATTACAGCGTTGTGAAATTTCAGATGTCAATGTCTGAAAGCATGAAATGGGCTATTTGTAAAATCCTATGACCATAAAATTGATCAACATGGACTGTGTGTTTGGTAGGGCCCTACTTATGTCCCTGGAAGTGATCAGAGGATGCCTTGAGGCCCAACATGGTCATATTCCTTAGCCATGGCCCTGTGCAGCTTGCAACTTAAATTCAACAGGATTCTGCCACAGCAGATTGGAAATTTTGCAATAGCTGTGTGTAAATTTTAAAGAATTCAGTATGAAGTAAGTGCCAGGACAGAAGCCCATTTATCTTCATATTGTGAGTGAAGTTATTTCTTTTCATACTATGGGTGCATTAAATTTAAGGCAAAACTCCCACTGAATTCAGTGGGGCCAGGATTTTGCTCCAAACTCAATTTGACACTGACTTTTAGTTTTAGATGTGTCAGCTTTTTTTTGGACATCCATATCAGAAGGCTGGGGGACAGAAAGGAGAAGATAGAGATTTTGGCCACTTGACAGGGGCATTTACATCTTTTGGCAGCAGAGAAGGCTTGAGAAGCATTTTGAAATTGTTGGCTATACTAGTTTCAGTGGATGATTGTGTTGACATTTGTGTAGTGGTCTTTAGGTTTCACAGTCAGCATCTCATTACGCTCCATGGAACAGTTTGCACCTTTCAAAGGTATTGTTTCAGGCAATTTGCAGACTCAGGAAGACAACATTGCTTTGGTTACATTTGGTTCCCATTTCTAAGGTTTTCTTCATTAACCAAGAGTGCTGGAAATTTTTATTTTAAATGACAACTTAGATTTTGGAGCACAATCCTGCTGAAAGGATGACTTGACTGCAAATTGTGCAGTCCTGGGGTATATGAGGCCCTGTCGCAATCATAAGTATTATGCTAGGATAACATTAAATCAGCAGCTGAAAGAGAAATGATCAGTGAAGGCAAAGCTTTCCCACTTCAGTCACTACTTCCTTCTTCCCTTGTACCACATCAGCACTCTGACCAGCGACGGATGTCCCTTAACAAGCACACAAGTGTAATTCAGGCTCTAGATATGCTGTTATAAACTACATTAACTGGGGATGAACCATTTGCCTGAAAATATTGTGTGATAATAAATATCAAGTGAAACTCACCACATAATCTCAATCTAGAATAATATACTTCCTTTTAAAAATTATGTTTATGATGTATAATTAGGAAAAATAGTTTCTCTGCATTCATTTAATTAAAAGGTTTGACTCTTAACTGAGGACGAACACAAATGTCATCACCTATAAGCTTTAATCACTACTGGCTGTCTGATAAAAAAAGAAACCCATCAAGATATTTAACTGAGACTTAAAAGGCCTAAATACGTAGTTTACACAAACCTTAACAGGTATAAGTTACTAGGTTGGTGTATTATGTTGGGGGTGCACACACTATTGTCTTAAGTCTGCATCCAGATACTTCAGGAGCAAAAAGGGACCAACACAAAACAAAGACAGGAAATTGATACTTTAGTATTAATTACAGCCACAGTGTGGAGAGGAATGCCATCAAAGAGTTAAGTGGAGGAGCCCCACTGTGTTCAGGCATAGGATGTTTCACTGAATTTCTTGGAATATTTTAACAGAGTAGCTTTAGGTGCCTCACTGCCTTGTCATTGGTTCATGTACAGAAATGATTTACAGATCAGTTGAGTCCAGAAATGAATTTCAGACAGCATGCTGTAGCTGCAAACTGAATCCCACCAGTGACATGGATGGCAAGAAAGAGCAAGATATCTGTTGCTGATCTAAAGTCATTTTATAAACAAGTTATTTCACACAGAAATGACACCATCAAAATCCCCAGTGGGGTTGTGATCAAGTACAGTCTGCCCCATAGCACAATATAGACTCATAAATTGGAGATTGAGGAAACAAACCACATTCCACTAATCTCTCCTCCTCCCTCTCCTTCCTGCTCTTCCCCTCCGGAATTCTAGTCCCCTTCCACTACACAAAGCAAGATCAGTCTTCTTCAACTCAGCCCTCTCCCACTGCAAGATCACTTGCAGCTGTATATCATCACTGCCAAAAAAAGTTCCAGAATTCTATGGACCCAAATAAATTGTCTTCTCAGTTCAGGTGCTTCAGGAATGCAGCTACGTATTGTTCCTTGCATCCCACTCCTATTACACAGCCAGTGCTCCCCACATCCTCCCCACTTGCCCTAAGGCAGAGCACCTGCATTTGGAAGCGGTAGGGCAGTCCATGTGGAAACACCACCTTCACCTCCTCGAGGGGGATGCTGTAGAACTGACCATAATGCTGCTCGGCATGGTTGGCCTGTGAAATTAAAATACACAATCCATGGAAGGCTGAATTCTCAGTGAGTTATCCCATCTGTCTGTGTCCAGAGGTTCTCTTAAGAGTGAGGCCATAAAGCTGCACCCAGGAAGAGTAGCTATCACATTGCACAGATTCAGTACACACTCGCTTCTAGCACAGTGGTGGTCCACAAAATGGCATCTTTCACAGTGGTGAAGCAAGCAGCAGTGCTTCCTGCTAGATGCAGCACAGTCAAGGGCTTTTTCTAGATTTCCAAATTTGTTTCTTTTAAAATCTGCTTTGACTTCTACAAGTCAATCATATCTTCACCCTTTAAAGATATTATTGGGGATACACACAGGGAGCAGGGCCATTAAGTAAGAAGGTGCTATTTTTACACCATCGCTTTTCAGAGTTTAGTCTCCTCGCTGCCGTTTTAGTGAGACTTCCCTGTAACCCAAGCATTTTACTTCTAGAGAGAAGTCGTGGAATGAGGCAGGGAGATGAGCCACAGGAGCAACTGTAGCTTAAGACGTGATCCACAAAATGGACAAGTTTGAGGAACATGGATTTGATACATTAAGAAGCATCAGCTGCTGTTGCCAAACATATATCAGGCATGTGCAACGGGAATGCTGAAGGCAGTTGCCTGGCAACTTAAATCCTAGGATAGTGAAGACAATTCTTGCCATCTGGGCTCTTCTGTGCAGTCTATAGAGATGCTCTGATCATGTGACTGGATCATCTGCATGTTGCTGTTTCCATAGAGACCTCAAAGGAATCAGCAGTGCAAGAGACTCCAATTACAGAGGCAGCAGAAAAGCACCTCAAAAGCTTATTTCATTCATTTATTTCACTTCATTTTGTGCTTGAGAGTGAGAGAGACTAGGGCTGGAAACATGAAGTCTGTGGGGCGTGCTGGGTTATTTTTCCCCTTAATAGCCAATCTGGGGAGGTTAGTCAGAAAAGAATGACCTCGAAGTTGAAATTAATGGTGTCTGACACCAAGTTCATTCACATCTGAGCTGCTACAATACATGGCCCATTTCATTTGTATAGCTGCAGAGAAAGAATTAATACATGTTTCAAGGGGATTTCAAAAAGGATCTCAGCCCTGCTTTGAAGGAGGTTTGCTATTTACACCCTACAAGAGTAGGGCATGGCTATGACCCATTTTCCATTTGCCTAGGGATGCCAATATGGATTTCTCATGTTAATAGGACATCATTTACGAGGAACTACCCTTCATTCCCACTCATAAATAGCATATAATCTCAGTCAGTGAGTACCACTGGGTTCAGGGTGGCTAAGGTCAGACTCTGATGCATTTAGGGGGCTGGTTATTTGACATGATAGTACACATGGCAATAACTCACCGGGTTGCTCTCATTGGTGCGGAATATTGCTCTGGGTTTCTCTGCTGGAATTTGGACATCCTGATTAACAGAAGCACTTAACCAAGCCCTGGCAGTGACATGGAGAAAATATCCAGAGTCCAACTACAGAGGAAAAACATTTCTCAGAGATTGAAAAGATCATAATTACATGCAAAATATCCAGCTAGTAGTTGAAGCTTTGCACACTTACTACAGACACAGAAAAGAGTTAATGTCACATGCCCTACTCCAGAAATATAAATCACAGCAATTAGAATATATAGGAAGTTCACTGTAAAAAGCTCAGTGTTTTTGATAGCCACAAACTGCAAGTTCAATTGCATTTTTCTAAGCCCCTTCAATTCGCTTAAGTCCATCTGCCGCCATTACAGAGTTGAGCTCTCTACCTAAATGAGTGATCCCATTAAGGACAATTCAAGAACACAGTGCAACCATTAAAGTCTTATAGCTGAGAAGCTCCCGTAAGGTTTCTGCCTACAGTGATGAATGGCAGCTAGTACCTTGCAAATTCAAGCTGTCTAGTAATCCATAATTGCCTCAATTACTGTGGGATTAATGCAGCACTCCCCCTGTTTGGTATTTGTAATTAAACTCCCTGCATTGATTTTCCGGGTACGTTCTGTATGCTGGGACACAGTTTTCATTAAAACAGAACCATGAGGAAACTGAAACAGGCAGCAAAAGTGAATACAAGCTACTCTATAGAAAATTCATGAGCATGCTTGTAAACCCTAACCAGAGAGGGCTGGGGATTGGGGGTAGTGGGAAGAACAGATTTTAGTAGACCCAGGTGAAAGAAAATGTTAAAGTTGAATCTAGAAGCTGAGTTCAGAGATGGTAGCCGAGTGAATAACCTGCCCCACACACTCAGAGCACAGAGGCTTAGGAGGGGCCAAAACAATCCCGATTAAGCATTACAGACAGCAACAGTTGCTGTCTCCATCTCAAGATACAAAGAAAGCAGTTTCCTGCTCTGCCTCCTTGTATAGCCCATTTGTTCCCCAACACAGATGAGAACAGCTCTATGTAAAGCGAAAACACCAAGATTTAGCCACAGGACAGCTGCTTTAATTCCACATGGCATCATATGGCTTTTCTGCCATCAGTATTTGAGAGTCTTACTAAGGGTCATCTGAAAGATATCACAGGGCTTATAAGAAAGCAGAACGTTCTGATTAACTCAGATCCACATCCAAATTAAATAAGACTGTGCTTCTGATTCAGCTTTTTAGCTCTGTGCTTAGGAAAGGAACAAAATCAATTTGTATTCTCCACTCTGCATACCGATTGAACTAACTTTAGTGATAGAGGGCATTCTGCAGGCAACAACCCTCATGTTTATACCACCAATCTGCAGGTTTATCATCATGCGGCTGGGTGGTCTCTAGTTGCCACAAGGGCGCCCTTTCCTTAGCACCACAGCATACGGATGTGGTATTATTTTATTTTCGTCTAAAGATATGACTGATTTTAGTGCTAGTCAGAGCAAGCAACTATGAGCATTCACTTGAGTCAAGCAGTATCAGCAACTGGGACTGTGAAGTACCCTCCCCTGCTTGCTAGTGTGCGTCAGTCAAGCCCTGCTGTTCTAGTCCTTCCCATCCACAGACCCTTCCAGTCTCTGCCAATGGTACCTCAGTTTCAACCTTCTACAGCCCACGCTGATTTGGTCCTGATGATCACACCCCTGCCAATGCCACTCAAGTTCACCCTGCAACTTCCCCTGCTACTCCAAATATGCATCTCTCCTGCTGAGACTGAAAAATGCTCCACACTATGTGGCTGATCCGTGATATAGACAAATCAGCATTTTAGTGAACTGGGTTCAAACTTAGCCTGGGTCACAGAAATGAGACGCTAATGCGTTACCCTGCTACTGGCCCCTTCCCATAAAGCACCACAGATTTCCCTCCCCCCACATCTGTTATGGCTTGAATGAAAGTCAAGTTCTAAGCTATAGACAGATTAAGTTAGATAAGTAAGAGCTTCTGTCAGACTTTCTGCTTGCCATCCCACTCCTTCCCTTGCCTGCCCACACAAGTCTTCCAGTAAACGGGATTGGATATATCGTTCAGCTCAGGACTTTAGTTCCACTCTTACACAGCTTTGAAATCAGAACTGCCAATTCCACTTTTCCCCAAACAAATATCATTGTAAAGCATGGATTCTACAAGGAGCAAAGACCATCCTCTTTGTCTCCAAGACAGATGATCCAAAACGTGGGAGATAGCATGATATTTTTCTTAGGACCATGCAAGCAACGTATCTCGTTTGTCACACTGCTTTGGCAGTTTCCATTTTTGGATTCCTTTCTGCATCATTCCATAGATGCAGTTTCTAAAATACAGGAATACAAAGTCCATCTAAATGTGCTAGAATGGATAGAGAATCATATTACAATTCCCTTGAGTAATGGATACCAATCTATCCCCAAACATACCCCAATAGTTCTAACAACTGTCTTAGAGCTTCAAGGACACACAGCTGCATCTTCTGAGTTCACTGCAGTTTATCAGTCAGTTTTGCAAGCCATTCAATAAATGGTTAATTAAAACTAAAACATTCTCAATACACTACAGTAATTCAACACCAACAAAGTCAGAAGTCCTCAAACTGTCATCTTATTGCACTGGAAAATGAACATTTTCAGTCCCATGTTCAGAAGGATCAGAGGAGTAGCAGTGTTAGTCTAGTTCAGCAAAAACAAACAAGGGGTCTAGTGGCACCTTTAAAGACTAATTAATTTGTTGCATGAGCTTTTGTGGGAGAAAATCCCACTTGGTCAGATGCTTGAAGATGGGGAACTTACAGAATGGGAGGAAAATAAATGCAGAGAAGTGTAAATCATAGGATCAGGTCAGATAGTTACAGCAAATCAAAGCAGTTGTTTTCACCAATGTGATTTATGCTGTCATGTGCCGGCAATGCCCCTCTGCCTTATACATTGGATAAATAGGATAGTCTGTGCAAAAAAATAGACACAATCCAACATCAGAAATAACATTAAAAAACAAATAGAGGAACACTTCAATCTCCCTGCTCACTCCATTGATGATTTTTAATAGCTGTACTTAAACAAATGGATTAAAAAAATCAAAGCTTCAGAGAGAAACTGCAGAACTGGAATCACACATGCAGATTTGACACTGTTGCCATAGAGTTAAATAGAGACCTCAGGTTTTTTTCTTAATACCATAGGTGATTTGACCCCACCTCTCTGCTAACTGTTCTCCACTGCTTGAATCTAAACAACTGCTTTGATTTGCTGTAACAGTCTGACCTGATCCTATGACTTACACCTCCCTGCACGTATTTTCCTTCCATTCTGTAAGTTCCCCATCTTCAAGCATCTGACAAAGTGGGCTTTTCTCCCACAAAAGTTCATGCAATAAATAAATTTGTTAGTCTTTAAAAGTGCCACAGGACTCCATATAAGTGTAGAAGGAGTTGCCATTGGCTAGTAGAGAAAATCACCAGTAGAAAAAGAAACTCACAGGGCATTGGACTACCAACACAGGATTCCTTTTTCCCCTCTACATGTCACTCAGTCCTTGGAAGTAACAGATTCTTATGTCATGGAGAGCAAATGAGCCAGGGATTGATAAAACCATTAGTTAAAGTTAGGGGAATTTTAAAGCTTTATTTTTATTTTAAACCCCCAAAATGTTTACATTAGAACACCATTCATTTACATGTTACATGTCTTGACTTTTCTAAAATAACATGGCACATCTTGACTCCTCATAGTGGAGGCAGAAAGATGGTGGCTTACAACTTACTCTCAATGCTGTAAAGCTAACCATACGTGTGCCATAGATGTGTATGCGTCTTTTTAGTTCATCGTGATTCCATTTAATTAAGTCTGAAAAACATATGTAAACTGAACAAAATGACTCAAATGTGATCTGAACACACAATTATCCTAGAAAGTGGCATTTATATTATATTGCCATCTGCTAGAGGACAGTAATCTAACTCAGATCTCTTAAATGGCAAGCCACCTATCAAACACTAAACCAGGGATTTATCAAGAAACCAAAAAGCCATAAGGTGGAGCTATTTCTACATGAATCCCTGAACCTCACCGGCCATGCACTTATTCAACAAATCATCAAAAAAGTGATTCCCTGTATTCTACGCAGCTGTCAGTGATAAATATGGCACTGCACAGCAGGAATCTTATCTCTGGAAACAATTTGTGCAGTCTCCCTCTCCAGCACAGGAACGATATGGTCCTTGACAAAAGAGCATTCAGAAGTCAATTCAAAGGGGGTCACCCTGATTTAAAATAGTAGAAGTAACAGCTAGATGCTCTACACCAGATGAACAAAGCCCATGTATTGGCCTGGCTTCAGAAACTGTAGATTTTACATTCTGAGATAATGCACTAATGCATCTTTAAATCCTGCTTATTGGTTTTATCCCAATATGAGTGTACTGACATATTTAATGAGTTTGCAAGTTTAATCTTTTAGCTCAATAGTTCTCAATCACTTGTGTTGGGACACAACTGTGTTGTTACACAGTGAAAAGTGTGTCGCAGAGAGTCAGAGAAATGGCTGGTTCAGCCTTGAGGAAGTGGGCTGGTGTGGCCTGTAGGCTCATGATATGCAGCCAAGTGTGTCACAACCCGCAAGAGGCCGAGAACCACTCTTAGCTAATAATGCAATGGAATATTTTTACACAACAGACTGAACCCATGGCAGGTATAAACCAGATTACAGCAATCAGGTGACCTAGGCACATCACAGCGAAAGATTCACCATGGCCCTGCTTGGAGCTGAGGTGGTAATGGGCTCTACTACACTCCACCCATAAAGAGGCGGAGCCCTGCCTCCTCTGAGGGACTGGAACTAAGCCCACTCCTCACTTTCCAGCAAGACAGGAGTAATAGTAGGGAGTGAGTACACAGCCCAGCAACTGAGCTGAATCTGCTTGGGCGGGGTTGGTGGGACCACTGCACTCTTCTTCTCCTGCTACAGAGTCCTCTTCTGAGACGGTGCTGGCATGACTTACCCAGCAGTGGGTCTTGGAGTTAACACCTAATTGAGATGCACAGAGCAGCACAAACCTCGTTTTTTCATGCTATCTGTATTCAGGAAAATATTGCTGGGTTGGTTTTACCTGGTTCACATATTCAAGCTTTTCTTTGCTACCACATGGGCTAGAAAGGTAGACATAACCCGTTTGCATATAGCTGGATACAGTTTGGTGTAGTACCAGACTAACCATTGTGGCTAGGGACACTACCCTTTTCCAAAACAGTTAAAGCAATACAGCTGCCTAGCATGGATGAGTTCTATTGGTATGAAGGCACCTTTATACTAATATAATGGCACTACACACTGGGGGGGGGGGGGGAGAGGGAAGGGAATTTCTTGCTTTAACTATATTGATTTCAAACAGTTCAATTGGTATAAAAGTCACTCATAGACAAGCCCTTACTTTTTTCAAGCAACAGCTTAGATTCTGATGTATCCAGGACCCGGGGACCTAGACACAGACCTATGCTTATATCCAGCTCTGGATTTTAAATTCTTAGTTTATACACAAGCAGGAAAAATCCTACTATTAAAACCATAAATGCACAGACAACTTTACAGTTTTGAAAGAAGGCCAGGTGAGCCGCTCTTAAAATCCATTTGCATTCAAAAACCAGGAGCCTTGATTCCTGGCCACCTGGAACCCTTTTGGGTTGTGGGCTTGCTGACAAGTGAAGTTACATTTCTCAGTCATGGGTCATGAGGGATTTAAAGGCCATAAGAGCCACAGGAAGGAGTCACATGACTAGACTGACATGCAAAGGGATGTCACTCTGTGGGTTAAATCTTCCTGAAGAGTAACGCCATCATAACTGTGCTGCTTGTTGCCATGAAGGGCAAAAGCCAATTTAATTGCCACCCTCTCCCCCCCGAGGGAAAACTCAGAAGAGGAGAAAGGGTTCCTTATTAAGCATAGGGTCATTAAACTGACCCCATAATTCTACTTCCATCACAATCTCCAGGATAGGGGCATGCCAGGCCAGAGCAGGACCACATTACCCTGCACTTCAGCTACTTTGGGCCATGGCATGACACACAGTTGGTCTCTCGAGTTGTTCTGACACACAGGGGCCAGGTAGGCCCAGAGGTGTAAAGAAAAATATAAAGCCATCTTTACCCCTTCCTCACCCCCTTCCTTGGGCTATACCACTCAGGAGGCACAGTACAGAATCAAGACCATCACCCATAGTGGATCTCTTTACCAAAAGTACTGTTGTTCAACATTCTTGAGAAAGGATGTCTTTAGTGCAAAAGCAGATTTTCTGTTTTCAGAATGATGTAATTAAACAGCATAATGAAAAACAGCATTCTGTACCCTTTGTAGTGATACATAATCATTCGAGAACCCAGGACAGAGATACAAAGAGGATACTTCACAGAGCCAGTGCAGTACTCACCTTGGACCCCTGGCAGATCAGTCCTTTTACACTTCTCAGCATTATCCCTGTAGAGACAAGGGTGGGGTTTACTTGAAGCAATTAACAGAATGTGACCTCTCCTATCAAGCTGTCAAGTGCGTGTCTTAGGCACTGTCATCAAACGTAGTCCACACAGTGTTGCTGTAGCCCTGCTGGTCCCAGGATATTACAGAGAAGGTGGGAGAGGTATTATCTTTTATTGAATCAGCTTCTGTTGATGAGAAAAACAAGGTTTCAAGCTTACACAGAGCAATTTTTCCATTTCTTTCTAATCAGCCATGCTGTGAGCCTGTTCCATGAAGACAGAATCCTAGGGAGCTCCCAAGAGAACAAATGAAGCCAGATTAACCATTTATGCCCATCTGGATATATTATTTCTTACATCAGTGTGTGAAGAAAAACTTTGCACTGTCTCCTGGCTTTAGAACCATTTGCAACCAATGGGTTTTCCTTTACTTGGAATCCTATATCCAAGCTCTTCCAAAAGTTAGCTAAAAATATGTCAGCTATCAAACAGAAATACAAAACGTTCATATATAAGAATCTCCCAAATCCCAAAGTGAAGGATTTTGGGAAATTATGATTTTTGTTTAATGCCGAAAACAGAGGACTTGGGTCCTGCCCAACAAACTCACCATCTAAATGGACAAACATGATTCTGACAAAACATCATGTAGTGCAGTGGTCTTCAACCTTTTATAGATCAGTGCCCAATTTTTCAATATTTTTACAATTGCAATAAGTTTACCGCCCACCTACATGAATGGTTACTTTTTATAAATTGCCACTGTCATTAAATTTATTGCGACATTGTCGTATTGTTAATCGTTAATTACAATTTTCAATTTATTTACATTTTAAACTCAAATATTTTAAATAGGGTATCAAACAAATTTCATTCAAACAAAATTTATTCATTATTCATACAAACTTTTATAAATTACAGCCGGATGAGCATGGGCATTATCTCCGTCCTTCATTTTTGTAGCACCCACCAAAAATCACAAAACGCCCAGTAGTGGGCGGTATTGCCCAGGTTGAAGACCACTGATGTAATGTGTACATGCTCCTTAGCAGTAAACCAGGTTATTAAAAACAGTAGCACAAGGGTAGGCAACCCCGGCACGCGGGCCAACAGTGGCACACAAGCCCATTTGGAGCAGCACTCGGCATCCTCTGTGGCGCCACAGAAATTGCCACTCCTGCCATCAAAAGACACTCCAAGTGGCTTCTTTCGGGGGCAGCTACAGTGCGGAGATCCCTGCCATGTCCATGCCCCAGGATACCATGTAAAGAAGCCACCCAGCGCGGCTCCTCTCTGTGGTGTGCCGCTACCAAAGGAGTGACTCCAGGTAACTTCTTTCCATGGTGTGCCTGGGGATAGGGGTCCCCAGACACGCTGCTGAGAGGGGCCCCTCCAGGGGGCTTCTTTCCATGAATGAGCTGTCGGCACCAGCTGAGGGTCAAGGAGGAGGGGCCGGCACAGTGGTTGGCAAAGGTTGCTGGCCCCTGCAGTAGCACTTCCTTGGGTGACAGCATAAGTTACATCTAATGGAGAAGGGTATTTTGCAGATATATTTCCAATAAACACCATACTTTATGAGTAGCTTTAAAGACTAGAAGCGTAGGTCTTGCACTCAGCTATCCTGAAGGATGGATAGTCCCACTTCCTTGAGATTTTAACAGGCGGGATAAAAAGATGATTCTCCCTCTGAATAAGAGAAGCCAGTTTAATATTACTACATATTATTATGCACGAAAGCACTAGGGAACATAGAAGCGTTCTCAACTTGCTCCTCCATTTGTAAGTCTGCTGCTCAACAGCCAGTTTGGTTACCATGACAGAAGGGAAAGCAGCAAAATGCACAATAGACAGATTGAGGCAAGAACAGGGGGTCCCAAAAATCAATTCAATCAGGGTATTTGTGATCATGGCTGTCTTCATAGCACTATCCTAAAGAACTTGTAACAACACACAAACACACATGACAAAATGCAACAGATTTAAAAAAAAAAAAAAACCCAAAAACTTCCATTTGTGAGATGTTGTTATACAAAACAAGACACGAACCTCTCAGAAGTTAGTGCCTTTGAGGAACCAATAGCTTTTGACCTTCTGCACAGAGGAAACACACAAGCTAATTTATGAAGAAAGACAAAAAGTTACTAACCATGTGGAATCCTCACTGTGCTGAGGAGGAAGGAAAATAACTGAGCACTTAAGGATGGAAGATATTAGCCTTGTAAAGAGGCCCTCTGGTCTCACATCCAGCAATCAGCAAGAAACAAATTTTAAAAAGCAAATTTTAGTTTTGCCATATATAAAATCCAGAAATAACCACATAGGCTGAAATTCTTAGCTCATTCTACTCTACAGTGCCAGCACATACAAGGATAACAAGACATTAGTAGGAAACAGAAAAGAGTAATTCAGGACTTTTAACTCCTTTGTTTAACAATCATGAACTTCTCCTCTATAACAGCTAATTCACTGTCTTGTGCCTGGTTTTATTAAAATAAGGACCAAGTTAAAAAACTATCCAGGATGCCATTTGTGTTCGGCCACTGAAGTCTGAATTTAGTCTTTTGAGAATACTTTCAGAGCAACAGCAGCAGCAATTATGCTACATGGAAGCCTCCGCAAATCAAGGAGGCTCTAACTCAAACCAGGCATAATTTTGAACAACTGTATGTGCATGTGGGCAGGCGGGTTGGGGGGAGTCACTGAAGATCACTGCAAGGCCCTACAAACTACTGCTGGTTCTGAAGAGCAAAAGACAGCTCACGGAGTCAAAGAATTCAAGACCAGAAAGGTCCATTATGACCACCTAGTCTAACCTCCTGTATAATACAAGACAAAGAACTTCACCCAGTAATTTCTGCATCAAACCCATAAATTCTATGTGAGCTACAACATATCTTAAAAAAAAAAAAAAAAAAAAAAAAAAAAAAATCTAATCTTGATTTAAAGACCTCAAGTTATGGAGAATCCACCATGTTAGTAAGTAAGTTGTTTCTATGGTTAGTCATCCTCCTTGTTAAAATTTGCATCTCATTCTCAAATAGCTTATGAATAGTAATTTTAAAGAGTTAATAGCAAGCAATTTTGGAAGTATCTTAGCCACACAATTAATTTACCAGTGAAAACTCTATGAAGTAGGCTGAAGGTACACATACAAGCATCGCCACGTGGGGTAACACTAATTTGGTCGGCCTCTCTCAATTTCTCTCTCTCTCCGCTTCCCACCCCCCACCAATTAATCTGAAAAACAAATCTTTTGATTAAATATTAAAAACTGGATGTTTAGAAGTGTAGTATTTACCACTGGATTCAAGAACTCCAAAAGGATATGATGGCAAAGGAAGGAAAAGCACAGCGACTTCTCTTCACATAACCTACATGACAAATTCATATACTGAATCTCATTTCCTGCAATGTGTTTTTTACCCCACTCGCATATTCTCTCCCTCTTCTCCTCCCCAAATACCTCTTTACTCTTCTAACATATTCTATCAATCACTCCCTCTCACAATATACTACATGCACACATATAGGGTTCTGATATCTAATAGGTAAACAATTAAAAATAGCAGTCACAGACTGCTGTGAAAATTGGTGACCCCAATATACTCAGAGGGCAAGGAAAGTGAGAATAATGAGAATTCCATCAATGTGCTATTCCTGGATCCTGTTACAGGCTTCATCTTTCCCCAGAGATTAGCTCCAGTGTTTAGTCTGCTCAGAGCCTTCCCAGGTAGCAGCATAGGGAGTGATCTGACTGTCAACATCACTGCTGCCAGCAGAGCTCCCAAAAGCAGCAGCAAGAACTGAATACACTGGTAGTTTTCATGCTACAGCAACTTGGGATTCAATAAGCAAAACTGCTGCCATGTCTACCAGTAACATCAGTACATCAACCACATTTTAAAAGGTTCTTCACAACACTGAAATCTGAGGAACTTGGATTTGTTTGGGGATGGAAGGCCCTTTCAGAAGAGCAGCAAAGGGATACTGGGACCTGTAGGTCTCATGGCATTTGGAAGGACAAGATGGAATTTGCTGAAGGGGGGCTACAAGGAAAGCACATTAGGAGCCAAATAGAAGAGACAAGTAGATCTCTGTGTTCCACATCCAATCTGTGAGCCACAAACACAGCCTGCCGATATAAAGGAGATATTTGCAGGGCTCTAAAGACAAGTGGCACCAGCTCAAAACAGCACTCTGGAGACAAGGCAGTAGCATGGGTGGAGCTGGCTGGGGTCCAATGAGATTTGAAAGGACAGTGGGGAGCTCAGATCATAGGGCAGATCCTGCCCGGATGGCACAGAAATACAGTGGAGATGAGCACGAAAAGAAAAACACTATGACTGAGGGCAAGTTGGCGTGAATCCACCAGGATACGATGGGCCAGGGGGTGGTAACAAGACCTCGCCCCCAAACCACAGGAGATCGCAGCTCGATTGCGCCGACGACGGGTGTTTTTGGTACTCTCCCCGGAGCTCTCGAGGCCTCCGATTCATTCAACGCTGGGCCCACCCCGCCAGACGGATGCCGAGGACCCTGGGCCCATGACAACCAAGCTCCGCTGGGACCCCAATAGTGTGGCAGGGGCGGGCGCACGCCCCCTTGCTCGCTGCCCCGAAGGGGTTCGCAGCCGGCTGCTGGCCACGGTCCCGCCTCCCACGCGAGGGAAGCTTCCCGCGCGCCAGAACCCCCCTCTAGCTCGCCAGCGGCGGCAGACTCAGTACTTGGGGCCGGGCTCGCGCTCCCCACCCCCTAGGGGCTCACCGGCCGAAGCGAGCTCCGTTCAAGCCACCACTAGATCGCTCGCGAGGCACCCCTGGCAGCCATAGGCGCCGCCATCTTAGAGAGGAAGGAAGTCAAGCCGTGTGTCATGGTGGTCATGAGGCCGCCTGCCTGCTACGGGCACCGCGAAAGGACAAAACGGGCGGCGACCTTTAACGCGCGGGCATCAAGCTCTCGGAACCCCGCCCCCGGCAGAGGAAGCCCGCCCTCAGCCCCTCCCTGGACAGGAATGGGATCCGCAGAGGAGGCGGGGCCGAGGCCGAGCAAAGCAGGGGGTGTGTCGCTGGGGGCGTGGCCAGCTGCGAGGAGGGCGGGGCGCGAGGCGCTCGCTCGCGCTGAGGCAGGAGCTGCCGCTGCCGCCTGCCGCCGCCATTTTGGTTTCGCTGCTTCGGCTCTGAGAAGGGGCAGAAGCGGCGGCGGTGGCTTGGTCCGGGTCCCGCCCTGGCCCCGTCCGTGAGGGCGGCCGGGAGGATGCGGCGCGGAGGAGCCCGGCACCGGCCTTGGCCGTATTGTCGCTGACACGGTAAGGAGGGCGTCATGTCAGACTGGGCGGGCGGGGACGGGAGCCGCCACAGGCCCGGGGGGAGGGGAGCCCGGCTAGGGAGTCCGCCTGAGGGGTCCCGCCCCACCTTGCCCCCGATGCACATGATGTTCAACAGCGTGAGCGTGCGGCGCCCGGGCCTTATCAGCCCCCTTTCTTGGGCCTTGGGTACATACGGGGGATCCCTGTCAGCCAGGCCCGTGTGGGGGCGGGGATCCCTGACAGTCAGGCCCGTGTGGGGGCGGGGGGATCCCTGACAGCCAAGGCCAGGGCCTGGCGAGGGAAGGGGGAGGGGATTCCTGACAGCCGGGGCCCGTTCCTGGCGCGGGAGGAAAGGGAGGGGGATTCCTGACAGCCGGGGCCCGTGCCTGGCGCGGGAAAGGGGAGCCGGGCCTCATGTTTGTTGCGGGGGGGGGGGGGAGGAAGATCCCTGACAGCCGGGGCCATGCCTCATGCGGAGGGAGGGAGAGATCCCTGACAGCCAGGGCCCCTCCCTGGTGCAGGGAGGAGGGGGGAGATCCCTGACAGCTATGCCTGAACCTTGGGGTGTGGTGGGAAGATCTCTTATAGCCAGTTTCATTCCTTTGGGGGGAGAGGGGATTCCTGACTGCCAGGCCCCTTGAAGAGGAGGTGGGGAGGGAACCCCGATAGCTACCCCCACCTTCTGCATGGGGGGAGGCATGGCAGAGAGGGAATGTACACGAGCCAGGCACTAGGCTTTGGGAGAGGGAATCCATCCCAGCCTGGCTTGTGTGTTAGGAAGCAGAGAGTTCCTGAGTGATCAGACTTGTGTGAGAGCATCAGAATTTCTGATACTTGGGTCATTGAGAGCAGGTGGGTAGAGCCTTACACTCCTGTCTCTGCATGGCATGTGTTGGTCAATCTGTGATAGTTCCACCTGTGTTTGTAGTATGAGTTAAGAGGGCTCTCTGATGGTCTGGTTTGTATTTGAAAAGGCAGGTACTAGGCAGTCTAGCTTAGTGGTTCTCAATATATTTCTGGTGGGATGCCTTACTCCTGTGCCCTTCACACTAGCACCAAGAACATGTGATACCCTCTTTTCCTCCCTCATCACTTTGATTCTTTCTCTCTCCTTTTTTCCTTCTCGATAACTTCTATTTTCCTTCTCTCTCAATTTCTCTCAGGTTCTCCATTTAGCTAAAAGCTACATGCTGCTTGGGGTGAAGACTTATATGAGATAGTTCCAAGTTATAATGTTCACTTTAACTTATCTGAGTGTTCAAAGAACAAATGAGAGAAATTTGGGCCAGTGAGATGTTCTTGTGGTTATTCAGCTTAATTAGGAGCCCTTTGGTAGCAAGGATGAAAAGCAAGAGCCTTTCATGGAAGTGCCCACAGCCACAGGAACTTGTTCTAGCTGGTGATGGATTGGTAATTTGTGTCATCCAGTTTGCACAGGCAGTGTTCTTCTGTTTTATCCTCCTGGCACTAGTCTGACTCCCTGGGCACCACCTTGTGTTGGAAAATGCTGTGTTTGGGTATACAAGTATGTGGGGGAGTGAAATCCCTGATATGAGTCTGTATTTGCAGGGAAGAATTACAGGCCTGTTTTTAGGGCAAATGATAGGGGTGAAGAATCCTTGATATGTTTGTTTGGAGGGGTCAGGGAAGAGGTATGGATGTTGTGGGTTGGGGTCTCTTGACTATCCAACCCCATAGGCTTGAAAGCATGAATTCCAGCTCAAGCTGCAATGTCCACACTGCTGTAAGCCTCACTAACATGAGTCTGGCTGAAGTGTGGTGGTGGGGAACATCTGACAGCCAGTCCCATTTGTGGAGAGGTGGGTCCCTGACAGCTCCATGTGTCAGTCAGTGTGTTTCTGGTGGGGAGAAATCCTTGGCCCAGCCTTTGTCACAAGAGATAAGAAAGGGTGGAGACGTGTCATTTTGGTCTATGTTTAGGTTGGCATAATTAATCCCTGGCAATCTGTTTTACTTACGTTGTCAAGGGGAATCCCTGAAAGCGGAGCTTGTGATTGTGAAAGGGTAGGTTCCCAGCAAGATTGTAACTGAGAGGAAGAGACAGAAAATCTCCTCACATTTCAGCCAGTGTTTAGCTGGGAATGGAAATGTCCCCTCCTTAAGCCTGTGGTTGGTGACCAGGTGAATCCTAACAGTTTATCCTATGTTTTAGGTAAAGATGTGAGGGGCTTTCTTACAAACTGATCTTGCATTTGGGATTGCAATTTAAGGCTAGAAATCATTTGATCAGCCTGACCTCTTGTATAACATTTAATGCAGAGAGAGGGAATCTCTGACTGTCTTGTCTCTCTTGAGGGATATGGTTCCTTGAAAGTGAGACATTTGGATGCTGAGGATCCCTGATGGCTTTGCCTATGTTTTGGCAAGAATTCTCTTCCCATGTTCAATCAGGTTTGTACTGCAAATGGGGATTTCTGTTGGGCAGGCCTGTCTTTCAAATGTAAGATCACTAACAGAGATGCCTGTGCTTTGGGCAAGGGAGATGGAGTCCTGACAATTAGGCCCAGGGAGATGTGTGGAATATTTGACTTTGTGGCTTGTATTTGAAGTGCAGCAAAGGGGATCCTAGCAGTAGGATGTTTTTTGAAGGGGGCTAGGTAGCAGAATGATAGGTGAGGCTCATGCCTTATAAAAGAACTTGCATTGGAGATAGATCTAGTCTTTGAACTCCCATGCAATAGATAAAATGACTGCAGAACTCCATGCACAGCCCATCTGATACTGGACTTACCCTCATGCTGGGTTGTTTTGGGGTTTGTGGGTTTTTGTTGTTTGTTGGTTTTGTTTTGTTTTGTGCAGAGACACAGACTCACAACACACCTACTCTGACATAAATGGTTTTTTTAAAAAAAAGATGAACTGATCAGACTGTTTCTCTAGTTGCTGGAACATGTGGGGGAGAGCTTCTCTTTTTAAATATTTGTGGTGCTCAGATACTATAGTGATAGGACCACATAAGTAGCTAGGAGACCCATCAGGATAGGGCCTGTGTTTGGAGATGGGCTGACTGCTTATGGTCAAGCCTGTATTTGAACAGGGGTATGTAGGGTACTCAGGAGTCAGGAAATATTGTTTCAGAAATTAGTTCCCTAACACTTCATAGATTCCAAGCCCACAAGGGGCCATTGTGATCATTCTAGTCCAGTGGTTCCCAACTGGAGGACCCAGGTGGAGTGTGCTGTTGCAGGGCTGAAAGACAGTGCATGCTCTTTGCTGGAGCCCAGGGCAGAGGAAATCAATGCTTCCTTCCACTGTAGCAGGAAGCACAGTAAAGCACTCTGCTTGGGTTCCTAGGTGGTGGGATCCCTGCTGGAGCCAGAGGGAGGGGAGATCAGCAATATCCTCTCCCAGCTCCAGCAGAGAGCTAAGTGCTCTTCCTGGATCCCTAGACTCTGGGTCCCTGCTGGAGTCAAAGGAAGGAGAGCACTGATCCTCTATCCCCCTGGCTCCAGAAGGGAGCCACTGCCTAAGGACCCAGCTGGAGTGCAAGGTTCCTTGCTGCAGCCAGGAAGATGGGAGATCTTCCTCACTGAATTTCTTCCCTCTGGCTGCAGTTGGTGGGGGGAGAGGAGAACTGCTGGCAGAGATTATTGGCTCTTTAGGCTTATAAAAAATCATATTTGTGGTCTTTGAGCCAAAAAGGTTGGGATCCACTGCTCTTGTCTGACCTGCTGTATAACACAGGCCATAGAACTCTCCAAAATAATTCCTAGAGCATATCTTTTAGAAAAACAGACACTACTGATTTTAAAAGGGTCAGTGATGGAGCATCTATTTTGAAATTTGATAAGTTGCTCTAATAATTGATTACTCTTACTGTTAAAAATGTATGCCCTATTTTCAGCATGAGTTTGTCTAGCTTCTACTTCCAGCTGCTGGATTGTGTTTATACCTTTCTCTACTAGATTAAAGAGCTCATTATCAAATATTTGTATCCCACAGATACTTCTAGGTTGTAATCAAGTCACCCATTAATCTTCTCTTTCTTAAAATAAATAGATTGAGCTTCTTGAGTCCGTCACTCTGTCAAGTTTTCTAATTCTTTAACCATGCTCATGGCTCTTCTCTGCCTCTCCAGTTTATCAATGTATTTCTTGAATTGATCCAGAACTGGATGCGGTATTCCAGCAATTGTTGCACCAGTGCCAAGTACAGAGTTAAAATAACTAAGACCCTACTTGAATTACAGGATGATCTTCAAATAATTGTGTCTGAGTTGTGGACAAGACTTGGAAAATTGTGGAAAAGTAATATTGGACCTATATTATTAGTGGTAATAATTATCTGGAATGATATAAACACTCAAGTTTTATGTGTTATGTTATGCCTGATAATATTTCTGATAACCAGACATTTTGCTGCAATTATGGTGCGTTCATTGTTTTTTAAAAAGTGACTAGTACAGTATAACATTCAGAAAACTAAATGTTTTAACACAACTGCTATAGTGCTATAGAAATCAAATTCAGTTACTTTAGCTTTTTATGTTTTACAAGCATTAAATGCTAGTGCAATACTAATTTTATAGTCAAAAGGTATGCAAAATTGTGAACTGTTCAAAGTAAGCTAATTAAAATCAATATTGTGCTGGCAGCCTAATATCGTGGGATCTGCAATATTGCGAATGAGGTACAGCCTTAATTATAACTATTTATTTTGACATTCTAATCATAGGAATCATTCTACCAAGTTTCAGTAATACCAACTAGATCAGTAGTTCCCAGTTTGTGGTCTGGGGCCTAAAAATGGCCCATGAAGGCTTTCTGAATGGCCTATGGCTCCCTTCCTGCTGGCTGTAGAATGGAGCCACTGCCAGAGAACCCAGGTGGAGTGTTTCTGCAGAGCTAAAAGACTGGTGCGGGCTCCTTGCTGCAGCCAAGGGGATGGGAGATCAGCATTCCCCTTCCCCTAGCTGTACCAGGGAGCATGGCAAAGTGCTCTGTCTGGGTCCCTCAGTCAGGGCTCAACAAAACCCGAGTGCCAGGTCACCATGACACTCAGGAATTGAATCCTGGTGTATAGTTGTGCTGCAGTACTACAGGGGGCAGAATGCGCCCTGGAGCCAAAAAAAAATAAAATAAAATAAAAGCTGCCAGTGTTTTCAACCGTGTATGGCTTTTTTTCAGTGGCAGGTTGGAATTCTGCGCCCTGGACCACCACCACCAAAGTTGTCCGTGGCGACAGCGGTTTTTCAGCAGCGGGGGGCCTATTTGCCTCACACTGCTGCCAAAAGTGTCAGCAGCAGCAGCAGCATTTTGGTGACAGGGAGCCCTAACATGCTGCATATCTAGGCACCCCAGTTTTTGGGCTAGTGTCTAGGTGTGTGGCACATTTGTCGAGGCCTGCCCTAGGTGCTGGGATCCCTGCTAGAGCCAGAGGGAGAGGAGCACTGATTTTCCGTCCCTCGTTGCAGAAAGGAGCCATTTCCTCGGAACCCAGGTGGAGAGCATGGGGCTATAGGACGCGTGTGGTTTCACTACTGCAGCAGGGAGACTGGAGATCAGCAAGGAGGAAGTCTCCTCACTGAACTCCTTCCATCTGGCTGCAGTGGGAGACATCCTGCTGACCCTTCAGGGTTGTAAAAATGATATCTATGGTCCTCAAGCCAAAGAGGTTGGGAATCACTGAATTGGATCAAATTTATGCTCACAAATGAACAATTCCGTTTCCTCTTATTATCCAGGCTCCTAGCATTGGTTTATAGGCAGTTAAAGACGTTCTTCTTTTCATGTCCTTAGGTTCCTTCACTGATATTATTCTCAACATCTTGATTTTTGTGCTAAGTACTAATATCTTCCCTCTTTTTACCCTCCCCTTTTGTTATTAGTTTAATGCCCTCCTAACTATTCTAGCCAGCCTGGAAGGTTGGTCCCCCTTCTACTGAGTTGGAGTCCATCCAAATTATACATCTGCTTCTCATCATAGAAGATGGACCAATGTTTCACAAACCCAAACTCTTCACCCTACATTAGTCACCTAGCCAGTGATTCCTTTTCAGAATCTTCTTCTTTCTGTATTCCTTTGCTCATGGGACAGGAAGGTCACAGAGAGGGTCACTTGGACATTCTTCTTCATTATGTTTCTGAGTTCCCTGAAGTCATCTGCTGTCTGCATGATATCCCATGACACAGCTGACCCTGGGAAGGGATCCTAATCTGTTGGGCCTGTTTAGTGTAGGGATTTTACCCATGTTTGTGAAGGGGTAGGAGTATGTTAAAATGGTGGATTATTTTATATTGAAGGGCTTGATTTCTTACTTCCTTGCTCAGTGGCAGATTCTATGGAACTTTTTGTGGGTGACTGCTCAATGGTATGGTTAGCAATTTGTTGGTAGAGTTGAGATAAACTTCTTGACAGCTGAGCCTGTATTCAGTAGGGTTGAGGAGTTTCTCCTGAGTTATGTGGGGTGTTTCTAGAATGGCCTGAAACTGCATACGTCAATGGGAAAATACATTGTCTGCTGCTGGTCAGTGGAAATGTCCCTTTCATTTGGCAACCTTTATATGAACTTTGCTTTGTTTCTGTCTATTTGCCTGTCTGTATTCCCTGTGCTTTCCCACCTTTCTCCAGCAGATGGTGTAATGTTCATAGGTTTGAATGGCAACCTGCCTGGTACAGGGGTTAGGGCAGGAGCCTGGGAACACAGCAGTCACTGGTTTGAATCCCACCTGGCGTTGACAAGCTGCTGTTCGTAGGTTTTGATTTGATCTACATTTAATGTTGATTGAAAAATAATATTAAAAGAACAAGTTTTTGAGAACAGACGACCTTAAAACCAGTGTAGCGTGTACAGCCCAACCTTTTGTAAACAAATGCATTCATGGTGCTTAAAATGCCTCATACAAGAAGTCTGACCAATCTGAATTCTGTACTTGTTTTGTCCCTTTTAGTGCATTGGTTTTAAGGTCATCTGTTCTAAAAAACTTGGGGGTTTTTAATATTATTTTTATCCTTAAGAGGAATCTCCTTTGTGATGGTTATGGATCTATATAGTCATCAAGTCTTTACTCTTGTCCATAATCTTTTATTTACTAACTGGACACTTTAGCTGAACATTTCACGTTCCATAAATAATTTACATTGCCTTCTCAGTAGCCATGGAATGGGGAAAGTCACTGTTGCTTTTATTATTTCTGGAACAGGTTGTTAATGTACATGAGCCTGGGCCCATGGTATGTGGAAGAGATAAATGAAGCTCTTTGGAGCAGGAATGTCTCTTACTCTGTCTTTTACAAAACCTGGGAATAAAGAAATGCCAGTGTTAGGATTGCTGATGCAGTCTAATTTTTCCCCCTTGTAAAACATATTGCAACACAGGCTAGAATCTTCAAAACTCAGGATTAGGCTCCTAAATTGTAGGCACCTAAATAGAGCTAGCCTGATTTTTAGAAGTGCTTTCTACTCTACTTCCACCTGTATACCCTCTTCTGCTGTTTTAGATGCACATGTGTAGCCTCTTCCACTGTAAAACAAACAAGGAGTCCTGTGGCACTTTTAAAGACTAACACATTTATTTATCAAAGCTCATGTGATAAATAAATTGGTTAGACTTGAAAAGTGCCACAGGACTCCTTGTTTGTTTTGCTGAACTAGACTAATATGGTTACCCCTCTTGGTCTCTTCCACTGCGTTTTACTCTGTATGTCTGTCAGACTGGCAAACAATGTATGTGAACGATGTGTAGTGAATGAGGCAAGGATTACTGTGGATGCATTCAAAATATCATTGCAAAGTATGCTTTTTAGTAGAGGTTAGATTTATTCATCCAAATCAGTGGCTCTCAACCCGTGGCCCAGTCAGCACATGGCTATGGTTCATATGACATCCTCAGGGCCATATATTGGGGGAGAGGGTTAGTGTTAGGGGGAGGGGAGTTGGGAACCATTGCTTCAGATCAAGGTTTTATGAACTTTGTTGTAAAGTAACTAAACCATAGACAATTCAGTGGAAACCAAATAGTACTTACATGTTGAACTTCCTTAATACTATAAGGGGTGGACAAAATTGGCTCACGGCTAGGCACCAGCAATTTTACTTTTGGTCACCAGAGGGCACTCCTCTGTTACATTTCTGCAGGGGAGCTGGCAACAGGCTACTAACACTGGTTGCCATGGTGCCCAGAAACATACCTTTTTCGAGGCCTGGTCTACTCCCACATATTGTACAGTGAACTTCCTTCACAATCTAACAAGAAGTGAGGTGAGCAGAAACCAGGATCTGTTCTAGTAGATATTGGCATAGAAAAATTGGTAGAATAGTTGGTTCCTATTGTTGTTTTTTTAAAATCTTATACTTTTTAAAAAACACATTATCACAAGAGACATTTTTTATATTTACATCTTACAAAAGGTAATGTTTTCCCCCCAGTGTTAAAGACAAAATCATTCCATAATTTTAAAGTTTCAATTCCACTTGATTTCCTCCAGAAAGCCAAAATTGTCTAAAAATCACTTAATATAACATTATACTGAACAACAAAATGTATTTAATAAGGCTTTATAAAAAGAAAAAAGTTTTCATTATGTGAGTTGCCAAATTGAAACTGTTCATTTCTAGAACATTTATGAGTGTATAAAAAGTAATTTAAAATTTAAATGCCAAAGGTCCACTGACACAGATCATGATGCTGTTATGATGAGGGAAAATTAAATTTAATAATTGCTACTGGGCTTCAGTGCTGTTAAGTAGACATTGATATCAGGTGAAATGTAGATTGCGTTTTTGCCACACAGTTGGAAAGAGGTAGATGTACACGGCTACCTCTTTGGAAATTATTAGGAGCATGATTCTATTACCTATGCCAGGTAATACTGCTGATCACCGAGCAGATGAAAGTTTAGTAAATTGATTGTCCAGCTTAACTCCTCTAGAAAACAAAACCTGACTTTGTTCCTAATTTCCATATTGCAAGTCTAGTTCTTGTTCAGCATAACTAAAAGCATTCTGTTTGCAGCATTGAGAGAATTCAAAGTGAAGTATTGATTTCCTGTCTTTGATACATTATCCTTCATAATGCTGGGCATACATAATAAATTGGAAATGAAAAAGTAAGGTACCCCAAAGAACCTTAAATTTGCTCTCATATTCTTCTGCCCACTCTCTAGAGCCCAATAGCATGAGACTGTCTTATGTTTGTACTCTTGATCATCTACTATATAAACCATGTACTCTTATTAGGCATTCTAATATGTGCATCACCCACCACAGGTGATGCCTCTAAAACCACATAATATTCTGTAATTCTTCTATAATTGACAAGCCAGTGAAATTAACATCTTAATCCTTATATTTCATATAAACATGGTCCACTTATCCAATCCTCATTCTCTTTTTAGTATAATTAATTCATATAGCATTTCTCATCTTTGGGACAGCCAGGAAGAATGTGACATAGGGTCCCCTGTCTTCTAGTTCATTGATCTAGCCACTGTTTCACACTGCCTCCTACAGACTAGTTAATGCCGAGAAGTATCATTATATGTAAAGAGTTCTATACCCTGTTGGAAGAGAAGTCGGAATGGAGAGGGCCATCAAGGAGACTCTCAATGGATAAAAAGCCCATATCATAAGAATAGAAATATAATAGTTGGGGTATAACAGCTGGCTTCTGGATCAGAATAATGATGACAATGTAAGAATGTTGAATGGGATTGGAGGAGGCAACAAAGTCTACAGTAATGTCCAGAGACTCCAGCTATCCAGAAATAAGTTAATTGAATAATGTTGTTTAAAGTTTCATAATACTACAATCTATTTCTTTCTGAAATAGGAGGATGTATTTTTGTTTTACAAATTAAAAATTCCATAAACTCAAATGTAAAATCACAAAAACTACACATACCCTAGAACAGAAATAAAGAGCAACAGATGAGAAAAGCATGGTTACATGACAAAGTATAAAAGTCCTGAACAATTATCTTATCATGAAAATGAACCATAAGTTAGCATCCATAGCTTTGGTTTAACATAATCATATTGGACATACCTGATTAATGCATTTACTATTGCTGTTTACTTACCATATTGTGGACATACACAAAGGCCTTCATCAGGACGTTGTGCAAACCCATAGGAAGGCATGTTCTCTTCTCTGAGAAAGCTTACAGTTTAATTTAAAACAGGTCTTCATAGTGAGTAGACCAGACATTGGGAGGGTAAGCATGGGTAATGTAGGTAATATCACATGGTTGCATTGGACTATTTGATTGTTCCAAATATTTGGACTTGTAAAATAAATAAATATAAGATAGCTGCAATTGTCTCTTAACCATAGCTATCATTAGTTGGTTGAGTTCTTGTAGGGGTCACAGTAGAGGTGTGTATTTAAGAGGGACTTAAAAGAGCAGAGGGTAAGGATAATAGTCTTGTGTGTGGATTCATGGATGAACAGTGTGGATTGATTAAATAAATTATTTTAATTATCAATTAAATCAGCAAAAAGAAAACCGTGATTTAAGCAATTGTTTTGCATTTGCACTGTTATTTTCCTAATAATATGCTGAGTCTCATAGGTTGGTAGCCATCAAATTTTGTACTTTATTAACCAGAAGGATACATTGTATCTGTACACATTTATTTAAGTGATTATGTAATTTAACATATAATATTCAGTAATTTTTTTACATTTTTATTATGTTAAAATGGTGATTGATGCATTTCTTATTTGCTAGGTGTTTAAAAATATTTACCCGTGTGTCAATTTCTATATTGATGAAAATTGAAATTCAATTAAAAATGCACAAAATCAGCATTTTAAATTTATTAGTTAAAATAAAACTATCTCAAATATATTGAATACATAAAGAAAAAGTACCAAAATGTGTTTATCATTTTAACCTAACTGATGTGTAGTTAGAGAATTGAGCTGATTGGTTCTGTGAGTCCTATCTGCATTTTTAGAACTAGTAAATCTCATTCGCTGACATCTAGTGATATCCATAGAGAATTAGAGGGAAAAAAAGCATTCCTATTTTTCCAGCTTATATTCAATTGGACTGAAATGAAGAAAATATTCTTGCTGTGGATATTGAAAAGTCTACTGCCATCAAAAACTAGTTTAGCCCTCTAACAAACTCTGGTTCTAGGTGTTTAGCCATTGATTTCCACTAATCAGTTCAGTGGTTTGACTTTCTTTAAAACTTTGGCAGCAAATGTGCACCACTTAATGTTATTTTTTATTTAATTTTAATGAGTTTAATAACAGATTGGAATAATTTTAAATTGATTTTATATAGGTTTGCTTCAAAAAGTATTTAATTAAAATTTTTAAAAATCCAATTTTAATTTTTTTTAAAAAATCTTACTTTAAAAAAAAAAAAAGAATTGATTTTTAACCACCTTGTTCAGGGAATAGTCTATGTGTAAGGGACAGTGCAGAAGACATCATGGAAATGTTAGTTGGAGAAGCAGACTGAACGGCATATAAACTGGCATCTTTGGGGAAAAGGGGATACAAGAGCAGACCAGCAGGCAACTGCGGAGTTATGTAGTGGCTTGAAGGCAATTACCAGAATCTTAAATTTGATGAGGGGAAGACAGGACACCATCAAAGAAATTCAAAGAAATGAAAGATTTGGTCAGATCAAGTTAGGCAAATGATCCTTTTGCCAGGTGCATTTTGTATGAATTGCAGAGAGATGATGTGGGTGTCAGAAAGGTTAAAGAGGAGCAGGTTGTAGTAATCAAGGCAAAACAATGATGAGTGGTTGGATGAGAGTTTTTGCTATCTGAATAGAAAGGAATTAATGGTAAATAATAGAAGCTGGCACATGTTCATTCCTGGGTGACATCAATTGTGTGACCTTGTTTAGAATATAGTTATTTATTTTGTTACACCAAATTAGATTTCACTCCATTTCCCCTTCAGCCTCTAAATATGAATGTGAACTTTGTCCTGTCTTGCCAATTGCATACTCAGTGTGAGTGAACTTGATTCTTCCTACCCTTTTAAAAAAAAGTCTTGCTATTTTGAGTAAATGTTGAGCCAGATGTAACAGCAGAAGACAAAGTGCTCATTCACATCAGCTTAGTCTACAGTACAGTAAGATTTCAGTCACTTTTTAAAAACGTGGATTCTTTTACAAGCTGGCGGATTCAACAAATTTCATTTGCAAGTAAACAGCTGTAAAGAGTTGGAGGTATTTTGCATGCTGTTTTCTAGAAGAACAGAGAAAGAGAAGAAACACTTGGGTGGGCACAGATCCAAGAGGTGTGTATTACATGGAGTTTCCATAGTTTTCTTTAACTGTAGATTAGTGTAAATTGATGTGCTATCTTAAATCTACTTATCCTCTCACCAAGTTTTTCTTTGTGTATCAGTATGTGGAAAACATCATTTTTAGAGGTGGAGTGATTTTATGGCGTGAGTATTGGGACTGGAGCCAGGAACTCCCAAGTTCTAATTCCATCTCTACTGATGACTTGCTCTGTGGCCCTGGGTGAATCACAATTACGGTGTCTGCCTTCCCCCTTTATAAAATGGGATAATACTTATCACTTTGCTTTTGGTGGATGGTTACATTGAAAAAATCTAGTTTCTGATAAACAGCCCTTTAAATAGCAACATAGAATTGGGGGTCAGTGGAATGCAAGGGTTTTCTGCTGATGTTTATAAGGATCTTTCCTGGAAGCCTTAGAGCAGCAACATAAAAGATGCCTTGTTTGGAAGGTGAGTTGGGATTGTAAAGCTCTGGCTGATATGTGCTTGCTTGGAGCAAAAAAATGCTTGCTGACTATTTTAACAGCATCTCTTATGGATTAATGTTAAGGACAATCGTATAGGTAATAAGAATGAAAAAAAATGTAGCATCAGTTCTTTTCCTATGCCATGCCTTCTTTCCTATTGTCTGTGGGCACAAAAACTTATTAGAGCAGTAATTTCATTTGAGATCCACTTCAAACATGTGATTGGTTTGTTTCTGCCTTGGGCAAGTTGGAAGTAAGGCTTGTAGTATGGAAGACTGGGTCATGACCTGAGAAGTTCTGTATGCCAATGAGCAGTGACTTGGTTGCGCTTTGCTGTTCATTTGAGCAGGAGTCTAGGTTTCCTGTAGAACTGTTTTTTCCAGTACTTTTGTGTCTCTCACAGATTTTTACAGCAATAGCCCATGAGGAGAAAACGTCTTCAAATTAAAGAAATGTCTGCAAAGCAAAGTAAAGTAAAGTACATTTCTTGCCTAATCTCAAGCTTGGTGATACAACTCCAAAAATTGGTGGGTCAAGAAATTCCTTCCACAAGGTGAGCCTTCCTTTTTAGTGGCCCCTTAAATCTTTTATATCTGCCATCTGGTCTGAACCCAGTATAGTGTTTCATAGGTTTTTGTTTGGTTGGTTTTTTTAAGGCCACAAACTCAAGCCGTTTCTGAGTTGATCTATTTCTATTCCTTCTCCCTATCCTCAGGTGCAGCAGTATGTCCTGATTAGTGGAGAGCAATGTTTTTTTGAGAGAGAAACACTAAGTTAGTGGACATATACAAAAAAATTCCTTAACAGTTTTTTTTATCTCAATATATTAGCAGCCAGCTGAAAGTGGAAACCACTTTTAGACAAAGATGGAGGAACAAGAAACGGTTAGAAAGTTTAAATTCAAGAATTCAGGACCCTGTGAGTCGTGGAGGGTACCAGAGCTTGAGCCCAAACTTCTACACCTCAGTTAAACAGCTCCTTCTCCCAAGTCTCGTGAGCCCTAGTTAGCTGACACTGGCCAGTGGTGGATTTGTAATTGAAGTGTAGACATACCATAAAAAATGTGTTTCTAAACAGTTTCTTGAATAAGCAAATCAATGAGGCTCAATAAAATAAAACATACAACATGTTTGGATTTCTTTTAAAAAAATCTTCAGTTTCCTATATGGCACAGAATTACTTTCTGGCATCATTAAAAGTTATATCTTGTGTGGGTATTCATAAAATAGTTTATCCAGGATCTCACAGCAAAAGTGTAAAACTTGCAACTCTCATTTAAAAGTAACTTCTTTCTCCCCATATACCAAGAAAAGAGGGTCAGAATCGAAACCCCAATATCCTCTTTCCCCAAAGTACATGAGCAATATTTGCAATGTCAGAATGTAAAAGATGGAGTTGTATCCATTTTATTTTCATTATTCAGAATTAATTGAGGAATGACTAAATGTTAAACCAGTTTGCAAATGACAGTAAATGAGTACTCAAAATCCATTATTCAGTCCATAAATCCACCTGGTTATTAGCATCAGTGAATCGCCAAGATGTTCATTCAAATTATTTCTCCAGTGTCCCCAGCAATATCTGATTCTCACTTTAGGTCCTCAGCATGTCCACTATTATGCTCTGCTCTTTGTTCTAGCTAAATGTCAAAGATCTTAACCAAAACTATGGTGGTGAAAGGACTAGCCCTAAGGAAAGAAAGGGATAGCATTAATTCTATGCCTGGGTAATTGGCTAATTCAACCTTCATCATGTCCAGCAGCACTAACAATAAACTGAACTGTCTAGAATTTATTCCAGAGCCTAATGCTGGTGCACAAAAGACATAAGGGCTTTTTAACCCCCAACCAGAGGATGAACCCTTTTGGGTCATTTGAGTATAACTATAGAACAGATCTGTTTACAGGGTTAGCAAAATAATAATAAAAAAGATGATCAAATAAGATTGTTTCATCTTACAGTGAAGTTAGTGATTTTGGAAGTAGTAGTGCCTAAGAATGACAATACTGGATCAGATCAATGGTCTGTCTAGCCCAGTATCCTGTCTTCCGACAATGGGCAATGCCACGTACGTCAGAGGGAATGAATAGAGCAGGTCATCATCAGTTGATCTATCCCATCAGCTATTCCCAGCTTCTGGCAAACAGCAAACCCTACCTATCTTGGCTAATAGCCACTGATGGACCTATCCTCCATGAATTTACCTAGTTCTTTTTCGAACCCTGTTATAATCTTGGCCTTCACAATGTCCTTTGCCAGATTACACATTAGGGCCCTCTTGCTGCTCTTTTTAAGAGAGGGAGTTCATTTTCCACAGAACTAGGATAAGATCATCCTTTCCAGGAGGATGACCCATCTCTCATCAGTGATGGTTATAACATGTCATTATGTTCAGTTAAGAGGTTTTTTGAGCGCTAGAATGGGAGATACTCATCATGGAGGCCAGATTTCAGATCAGATACTACAACTACATCACCAGCTCATCCACAGCATTTACCAGACACTTTCAGGTACGCACCATGTGTTGTAGGAAAGTTGTTGTGTTCAGTACCTCAAGCCGTTGCTGACTGACTTTTGGATCCGTGAATCATCACTAATTTTATCACCTTTCTTTGCAAATATATTTTAGTATATTGTAGCTGAGGATTTGCTTATCAGATCCATTCATTGTAAGATGGCATATGAACCGTGTAAAAATAGTTGCTGTACCTGCTAATTGTGTTTCTGCAGCAGTAAGATGCAAGTACAGAACAATACATCATGGAAGAATTTGTAATTTGGGCAGGCCCGCTCAGAGGTCCAGAGAGGCCTGGGCCACTTCAAGCTTTTGAGGGCCCTAACCATAATAAAAATAAAAATGAAAACAAGGCATAAAAGTTAACAAAAAAATTAACAAGTTTCTAAATTTGAGGCCCTTTTTGAAATTGAGGCCAGGCCAAAATGCACTCCCTTCCTTCCAAGATTGGTCCTAAGTTTGGGTACCTTAGAGTTTTGATCTAGCCTCTTAAACCAGTTACTTTTTAGTTATTTAGATGTTTGTGGTTTGCAACTCGTGTAAAATATTGAAAACCATTTGATGTATTTATTTTCCATAGTAGTAGTATTTGGAAGGTTCAGCTGTAAAAAATGAGTGCTAGAAGTTGTTCACCACTATAGGGCCTTAGAAAAGTCTTGCATATGGATGCTTACTGCTACTGCTTGTCCAAATGGCAAATGAACTCACAAGCCATCAATCAGAGATGACACATTCCCAGTGCCACAATTTACCAGAAATATTTTATTGTCTAGTTCAGAGGTGGGCAAACTACCGCGGCCCGCAGGAGCATTTCATCAGGCCCCACCAGCTGGGCCTGGCTGGAGCATAACAGTTGCTCATCCCTCCCGGCCCCACCATGTGGGCCCAGATCATGCTGGCCAGAGCAAGGTGGCTGCACCTCCATCCCAGTCCCTGCCCTCTTTCTCTATGTGCAGCAGCAGCACATTCGCTGGAGTGTACTAAATGCCCCCTCTCACTGAGTGAGCCCAGTAGCAGCACCCTGGCTGGAGTGCAGTGGCTGCTCCCCCCTCCCAGTCCAACCCCTTTCCCCACCTCTCTGCAGCGTGCCAAGAGGCAGGTTTGGCCCTCAGGACAAAAAGTTTGCTCATCCCCATCTAGTTGTTGTGGTTTAAATATTTGCTCTGTATTTCCTCATCAACTAATACTAGTTTCTATTGCTGAGTTGAATATACTCTAAGGCTCTGTAGATTTTAGTGCTTTGAAAGTGCAGCATGTTTCCTGTCCAATCAGAGTTCAATAAATTGTTAGTTGTTCTTATGTATTATTTGGGTTACGGTAGTACCTAGAATCTGCAGTTAGTATCTGGGGCTCCGTTGTGTTAGGTGCTGTTGTTGTTAGTATTGGTGATCACTTGGTGGTTGTGGATGACCTTTTTCATTGTTTTATTTATACTGGTCCTTTGATGCCTGAGAACTTGGATCCATGAGCTGCAGATTCACTGGCAGATGTTGCAGGTGGTGTTGGAAGGAAAGGTTGGGCCAAGATTGCTGCATGAAAGTTGTCTGTCTTTTTCTTCTTTCTGGCATCTTTCTGTGACCAGGGCAAGGCGATTTTCCTTAAAAGTTTTTTGTCATTCCTTCTCTGTTAAGTCTTTGCCAAATAGCTCTATCATGCACTTCTGTCTCCCAGTCTATGATGTCAATGTCACACCTCTTGATGTTTCTCTTTAAAGCACAGGCAGAGTTTGACTGCTTAATTTGGGGTGAGTAAGGGGTAGAGAGGTTAGATATGTATGTCTAAATAAGTCACTTTTCTGAACTTTCTGCTTCCAGTCACCTAGCGGGAATCAGGAAGTTTGGAAGCGACCAGCTGAGAATAAGTTGTCCAGTGCTCCGGTTTCCAAGGCAGCTTATATGGAGCATTGGCAGCAGGTTATTCTGCTGCCAGTGCTCCGCTTAAGCTACCTTGACAGCTGGAGTGCTGGACAGCTTCATTTCTCGGCTGGTTACTTTTCCTGAACTTCTGGCTTCTGGTTACGTGACTGAAAGCTGGAAATGCTTGTTTTTTCCACACTGCCAAAAGATAGGTCCTAAAAAAAAAAAAAAAAAGTGTGGGAGGACAGTGCCTCTTATAAGCCCTCCAAACTCCACCATGCTTTAAAGCGATTCTTTTGGCCTCCCCATTTCCTTTCTCCTTTGGCGAGTTGGGCATAAAGCAGTTTTTCTGGTAATTGTGCATCAGGCATGCACGCCCAGTGCCCGCTCCACCTCAGCTGGTGCTGGACAATCAGGGCCTCAGTTCTGATAATGTTGACCTCTGTGGCTGCAGCGATCCTTCCACTTTATGTTGAGGATCTTCTGGAAAAAGAGGTTCCAGGTTTTTCACATGTTTTCTGTAGATCATCCAGGTCTTGCAGCTGTAGCAGAGAGTTGGAATTACCATTGCTTTGCAAACTAAAAGCTAGATACTTTACAGATAGTAAAAAGCTGTTTCCACCCCAAAGCTCTTAATTGTCTTAAGACAAGATGCAAGAATTGGGGTAACAAACATTTTTCACATAAAACATATTTAGAATTGGCAGAATTTGATTTTTTTAAAATAATTTTGACTATCAATTTTTATTTTAAAACATTTTTTTCCACTTTGATCAATTTAAAATTTCTCTGCCCCACAAAATTCTGGGGTTAAGCATTTTTAAAAAAAATTTTTTTTACCCATTTAAATTTTCAGTGTTGTGGAAAAATATGTGGGGATCCTACGTTATTATTTAATGACAGTAGATGTTGAGATTCAAAAAGTTAAAGCTTTATAACTATTGAAAAACAAATTGTCAACATTACGTATCAAAATATAGAAAGTAGATAACTGTCAATCAAACTCTAAGAAGTTCTCAAATGGTTTTTTCCCCTTACTTTGCCTATCTGTAAATTTTGATCATCATCAATGGAAATAATTTTATCAATGGAAATAATTTTTCATTAGTTTGTGCATGTATGGTGAAATTGAGTTTTACTGATAAAATCCAATCCTTCCAAGTGTAGTATCTTCCACCTGAGCATTGTCTCCATGAACATCTAAGTATCTTTCACATAAAATCAATAGGAACAGTTAGGTCTCCAGTAAATTTATTTGTAGATTCCAAGGCCGGAAGAGGCCATTGTGATCATCAGTGTAACATAAGCCATGGAGCTTCCTCAAAATAATGTTTAGGGCGTATCCTTTAGAAAAATACCAGTCTTGATTTTTCAAATTGCTGGTGATGGAGTCTCTATCACAACACTTGGTAAATTAGTCCAATGGTTAATTACCCTCACTTTTATAAGTATATGTCCTATTTCCGATCTGAATTTGTGTAGCGTGAGTTTCCATTCATTGGATTGTTTTATACGTTTCTGCTAGATTGCATAGTCCATTATTAAATATTTGTTTCCCATGTAGGTAATTACAGACTGTAATTAAGTCATACATTAACTGTCTCTTTCTTAAGCTAAATACATTGAGCTCTTCAAGTCTGTCACTTTAAGCCATGTTTTCTAACCCTTCAATCCAGGGGTGTCAAACTCATTTGCTATGGTGGGCCAGATTTGATTTAAACGTACTTCAAGTAGGCTGTATGTACTATAAATCAAAATACTATGGCACTCTCGTGACATCGCAATGCGCTGTGTATGTGAAACTGAGGTCCATGATACACCCCCTCCCCCCCGCTCGCTCTCTGTTAAGGAAAGATTGTGGTTCCACCAGGTGCAGTCACAGGCCGGATGGAAGAGTTCGGCTGCCTACTTGCCACCCCTGTTTTAATCAATGTCTTGACTTTCCTCTGAACCTGCTCCATTTTATCAACATTATTTCTGAATTGTGGACACCAGGGATAGGACACAGTATTACACAGTGGTTTTCCAGTGCCAAATACAGGGGTAAAATAACCTTTTCTACTACTTGAGATTCCCCTGGTTATGCATCCAAAAATCGCATTAGTCCTTTTGGCCACAGTGTTGTGTTGGGAGCTCATGTTCGGCTGATTATCCACCATGGTGCCCAAATCTTTTTTTAGAGTCGCTGCTTGCCAGAAGAGAGTCCTCCATTGTGTAAGTTTGGCGTACATTTTTTCCTAGATGTGTGCATTTACATTTAGCTATATTAAAACATGTATTATTTGCTGGTGCTTAGTTTACCAAGTAATCCAGATGCCTCTTTTTAGTGATATATCTTTTTCATTATTTACCTTTCCCTCAATTTTTGTGTCATCTGCAGTCTTCGTCAATGATGATTCTGTGTTTTCTTCCAGGTCACTGATTGTTTAACAGTGTAGGGCCAAGAATCAAACCTCACAGGACTGCACTAAAAATACACCTGCTTGATTTCCCATATACAGTTGACTACTGAAACTTATCAGTTAGTCAGATCTTAATTTGTTTTGTGTGTGCCATGTTGATTTTTTTATTTTTCTGTTTTTTTTAATCCTTGTCCTTACTCTGCTAATTATGGATGTCTCCTTGTGTACTTTTGCTTCCTCTATGAATTTGTTTCACTTCCTAGATTCCAGTTTATATTAATCGCTATCAATTTCCCTTTTTCCATTTATATATAATTTTTAATAGTTGCTTTTACTTCCCTTTCCAAGCCAGATTGTTTTTTTGTTGTTATTTTTTTAACTAGTTAAGTCTTGATACTCAGTTGTGGGATCCTAACTGTGGGGCTTTTAAACAGTTCTCAATTATTATTCACATTTTTCTGTTTAAATTCTTTTTCCCAGCTGATTTTACTTATACTTGTTTTCATCTTTGTGAAATTGGCTCTTTTTAAGTACCAAACATTACTGGTTTGAACTTTATTCTTTTTATACATAACAAATGTAATAAAGCCATGATTACTCACACCTAAGCAACCACTAATTTTTAGTTCTATGATCAGTTTGTCTATATCTATCAAGACAAGGTCTAATATAGAATTCCTTTGTGTTAGATGCAGCATTTTTTTAATTGGGAAATTATCATCTACAACTTTTAGATGTTCCAAGGATATTTTAGTAAAGGCAGAATGAGCCCTCTATATGTCACTCAGATTGGAGTCCCTCATAATGAAGCTTTTATTCCTACTCATTATAGATATGTGAGTCTAGTGTTCTCTAGTTCTCTTTAATGGTCTCTAGCAGACAGCAGCTAATACCTCATCTTAGTCTTTATCTGTTAGAACACTGATCTATAAGCATTCAGAATTATTTCCTTCTGAGTTTTTGTTGACTTGGAAACAGGCATTGTCATTTTTGACAGAGTGCCACTCCCTCTTGCCTTTAGTGTACTCTATGCTTCTGAAACAGGCTATATCCAGTGATTTTTAACATTCCAGTCATTTGGATATTCTTATCAGATTTCATTGTTACTAACTAGGTAAAATTTGACGTAGAAAAATTTCAGTAGATCACAACTGATGGTTTCTATCTGTCTTAATCTCTTCTCTAGAGGCCATCTGTAGAGCCCTGCAAATCCACAGATATCCGCTTCTTATCCGCGGATATCCGCATCCGCGGGTGTAAATGTGGATATCCGCAGACCCATTGCTGCAGAGTGCGGCTCGGGTATGGATACTATTTTTATCTGGTCACAGCTGCCCATGCAGAGCGCACCATTGCTTCATCCAGAACATCTGATTGGTTACAGCTGCAGCCCTCACTGAATCCAGGGGCCAGTCCAGGTGGAGTGACAGTTGCTCCCCCTCCCACGTCCCCCGCTGCCGGCCACTTCCCCCAGCACCAAACTGCTGAGTGATCTCAGCCCCCATTTCACATGGCCAGCCCCGGCAGAATAAGAGTTGCTCGGATCTGGGCTAGCCAGGACTCTGAACAGCATCAGGCTTTTACTGGCTCATCTGGGTCCTGGGTCCCGCCCCCAGCTGTCCTTCAGTCTCTGACTCCAGACTGTGAGAGCCAGAGCCCAGCCTGTCAGAGCTGGTATTCAGTTTCAGTGGCCAGTCTCCACCTCCATTGATCAGCTGAGAAACTGCAGCAACCCAGACTTCCCAGCCCAGCCCAGGCAGAATTACTGTTGCTCAGATCGGAGCCAGAGAAGGCTCTGAAAAACACTGGGAGCTGTTGGCAACTCGCTCCCCTGTCAGCTTTTTCTCAGGCTCCCTGAACCTAGCTCACCAGAGCCCACGCACATCAGCTGATGATGGGCTGCTGCTTCCCCCCTTCTCTGGCTGCCAGCCTCCCAATTTGATTGCTCAGCTGAATGAATTACCTTGCCCATGCTGAACGGTTGAGTGACCTGATCTTCGCTCTACTAGGTGGAATAACCCAATGATCAGGGCCAGCAGGGCTCTGAACAAACAGTATTGGGAGCTGCTGGTTAGTGCCGCCCTTCTTGGGCTCTGTCTGAGGCAGCTGCTGCTCTCTACCAGTCGAGGAACTGACAGGCAGCTTCCCCAGAAGAAAACACAGAGGTTGCACCAAGATCTTTAGGACTCTATAATGTTTAAAATAAAAACAGTGTGTGCACATTTACTAAGCCCCTGCTTTTAAGTTGTTACATTACAGAACACACACAGGCAGGAACACAAAACAGAAGCACAGTGTAATGACGAGGAGCCGAGCAGAGAGGAGCAGAGCTGCTGCAAGGCGGGAGCGGGGCGGTTGCGGATACCCACAAAACATGGAGATGCAGATCAGATACGTGCTTACATGTCTCGGATATGGATCGGTTGCGGATCCACATTTTTGTATCCGTGCAGGGCTCTAGCCATCTGCATAATATCTTGCTGTTGAGCAGGTAAATTAAATATACATAGTAATTATTCAAAACGGATAACTGAGACAGTGTATGGTCCATAGACCCTTCTCTGATTTCAAAAAGCACTGCTTGGTATGGTTCTCTCCACACACTGGCCCACTTTTTTTCTTGATTTGGTTTTGGTGGGAAAAAAATTCACAAGTAGGCAAGTCTTCTAGTATATTTGAAAAGCAATCAGACTTTGATTTTTCTGTGATGCATCATCCCATTTGATCAAAAACATGCTGCCTCTTATTCTCTCATGCTTTGATCTAGATTTTGTTAGCCATGTAGTTCTATAGTATGCAGCTGTCTCACTGAGTCATGGGTGAAAGTGTTAATTTCAGAGGTAACTCAGTTGTGACTCAGAAGCAATTTTGAGTTTCGGAACTAGGGCTTGAATTATCATTGTAAATGCACTCGGACCAATGAAAGAGTTAGTGGCTCATTTCACTGAGGAGGTGGGCTGCTATGTTCTACCCAGCTGGAATCTCTTTGCTGCTTCTTTCAGCCCACAATTTCAATGAATTACAATAACCTGCTATAGCAAATTGGGTGGATTATGCTTGTAGCAGAGCCAACCATGAAAAATTCAATTCCCTTTGCTGCAGATATTGTATCAAAGTATATCTTTTTTTAGAGTACTGGAGGTCTGGAAGTAAAAATATAGTTGACTATAGTTATATCCTCCTTTGAGAATAAGACTGTGTCTACACTGATAGCAGCAAATACATCACCATCAGATCGATTGTCCGGATTGATTGAACGGTCAATAAAGACACATTCAATCATTCCAAAAGTCCATCTAATAAAACCACCTCCTCAGGTGGCATAGCACTGCGTCAACAGGAACACATTTCCCATTAGAGCAGCACAATGAAGACAGAGTGTAGAAGGGAAGTTACAAAGTCGACGGGAGTTACACAAACTAATCTGTGTAGCTTGCCTAATTCCTGTCAATTGCTGCTGAATTTCACCACCAGTGTAGACCTGGCCTAAGTAACAGCCTCCTAGGAAGTTGAAGAATAATGAGGACATTTCTTGCCACTATCACTAGTAGATCTTATAAGGTTAAAGCTCTAGAACCCCAATATTTTATACTCTTTTGAATGGAGAGTGGGTGACAAAAGTGAGAGGTCAGTGCTTGGCTAGTTCCTTGATACTTCCCTCTTCCCACCAGCACTATTTTGGTCTAGTTTTAGTTTTCTTTGTGTAACTATTGATCAGCCAGGTGGACATGTCCAACAGGCATTGCGATGTCTTTAAGATAGAGTTGGTTGCTTTTGTTGTACAGGAGAGGTAAAAGTGGGTATCCTCAACATATTGTTGGCAGTGTAGCTTGTGGTCTCCCTCAGCCTCTTCAGCTGGTCTCATGTAAATGTTGAGGGGAAGACGGCAAGACAGATTCCTGGCAGGCTCTGTAAGTGAGAAATCTTGGGGAAGGGGATCAGCTGCCCTTCAGTGCTATTAGGGTCATGTTTGAAACCACTGCAGTGTTGTGTTACCTATTGCATTTCTGTCATTTAAGAAGGTCAGAAGCACCTTCTGATCAGTTGTTGAAATCTGCTCTTGGAGCCGTAGTTAGAAATGAACATTCTCCTCCAAGTAGTGTCCCCGTGGGTGCTCCACTGTTGGTGTGGGCACGCGCGCCACACCACGGATCGGAGATTTACCTAGCTAGAACTCGCCAGGGTCGCGCGACCGGAGGGGACTGTCTCGCGGACAGTTTCGCGCCCTTCAACGGTCGCGCGACCCAAGCCTCCCTCAGTTCCTCTTTTACCGCTCGCAACCACGGACGGAGTTAGGGAACTCTCCTCACAAACCCACTCGCCTTCTCCCCCCCTCCTTTCTTTCTTTCTACTTCTTTTCTTTGTTTTTATTTCAAACGAATACTCACCGACTTAAAAAAAAAAAAAAAAAAAAAAAAAAACCACCAAAAGTCAAACGGACAAGGATTATCCTGAGAGCCGGCAAAATGCCGGGCTCTCCGGGATTCAAACGCTGCGAATCATGTCGGGAGGCAATGCCTGCCTCAGACGGACACCCGACATGTATTAAATGCCTTGGAGAACAGCACAACAGCGGCAAATGTTCACACTGCCGAAATCTGAGCACGAGAGCAAGACGAGACCGTGACCTGCATCTAAAGCTCCTGCTCATGGAAAAGTCTTTAAGACCTGCCTCCGACCCTGGGCAGCAACAAGCCTCGTCAGCTGCTAAGCTGACCAAAAGAAATTTGACACCACCTCCGGGGCTGCAAAAGAAAGGGAAGCCTCAGGCACCTTCCCCTTTGCCGAGACGACTGCGTGAAGCGGAGGCTAAAGGTCCCTCCAACACGCCACCAAAAAGGACGGAAAAACAGTCCTGTCCACAAGATTCTGACCCCCCTCAAAGGGACAGCTCGGCACCGACACAGCATGACAGATCCCCGGTGCCGAGACACCCGGACTCAGCAACGGCACCGATGCTGGCAACAGCCTCTAGCTCGGCACCGGCAGCACAGGAAGCGGCCGCTTCACAGCTGATTTTGACAGCGGCCCCGAGCCAATCTAACACGTCGGCACAGCGTTCTTCATCCTGCGCTACCCAGGATATAGGCACCGTCACAGTGCCAGAACCACCCTCCTCGGCACCGAGGAAGCAGAGGGAGAAAAGAAAACACCTTGAATCTGACATCCCTCCTTCTCCACGGCTTCAAAGGGATAGCTCTATGGCTTCCCCTAACCCAGAAGCCTCACTGCCTGTTTACCGCACTCGGGATCATTCAGAAGACCTTTACCACCCTCCTTTTCCACCTCATATGACCCAACACCACATCCAGTGTACACAGGACCGTGGCCATCGGAGACATCATTACCCATGGTACCCTCCACCATGGTACGGACCGCCTTACGATTACCCTCCACATTGGGAATCATGGTCCAGATACTCAGGATTGAGTCCCCGGTCACATTCACCCATTCTCTCACCTCAATACGAACACTCCCAAGGAGGTGACTCACCGCAAGACCCAAGAGAATTGCAACAAACAGGGACAGCCTCCCCCAAAGGGAGCTGCTCCTTGCTACCAAACGATAACTTACCTCCGTCACCATCGACTTCACATAATGAACTTAAACAGTTCCAGGACCTTTTTAGAAGAGTGGCTGAATCGCAAGAGATATACACCCAAGAAACATCTGACTCACACCACAGACTCTTCAGAATTCTTCAGTCAACACCATCACCACGTATGGCACTTCCTATGGATGATGGGAGAATGGAGCCAGCGAACAACATCTGGCAAACACCTGCCTCAATTCCCCCAACCTCCAGAAGGGTTGACAAGAAGTACTACATCCACAGCAAATCTTCAGAATTCCTATTTACACCCCCACCCCACCCAATTCCCTAGTGGTGGAAGCGGCTAACCATAGGGGCAAGCAGCCTTTTAATAAATCAGCACCCCATGATAAGGACGACAGGAGGTTAGATTTCCTGGGAAAGAAGACATATACATCATCGTCTTTACTAATGAGAATTTCTAATTATACAGCCTTACTAGCAAATTATGACCATGACAATTATTTAAAGTTGGCGGACTTTATTGAATTTATACCGAAGGACAAACAACCACAATTCCACGCAATCATAAAAGAAGGTCAGCTGTTCTCTAGGACTGCTCTCCAGGCAGCTCTTGACGTTGCGGATACATCGGCCAGAATAATGGCAACGGGCATCGTCATACGCAGGGAATCATGGCTTCATTCTGCAGATCTTCTGAAGCCTCTGCAAGCAACAATAGAAGACTTACCATTCGATAAAAATAAACTCTTTGCAGGAAACACTGATGACATGATGCACACCTCCAAAGATTCACGTGCCACACTCAGGACCTTTGGTATATATCCACAACCACCAAGAAGGTCACAAAGGTTCCAGCCCTACAACCCACGCTACCCATCATACTATCAGACTAATTACCAATATAGGCAGCAATATAGGAGACAAGACTCCTATAACTACAGGAGCCGACAACGCCCTCAGCGTAGGAGGCAGCCACCAAACCAACCTCCAGCACCACATAACGCACAAAACAAGCCCCAGTTTTGACGACCAGGCCGAGGGCTCGCATCTAACCAGTACACACCATCTACTTCAAAGTGCAGCACAGGGTTACCAATTTTGCCTTCGAAATTTCTATATTCACTGGACCAACATAACAACAGACAAATGGGTCCTTCAGATTATCAAATCAGGATACACCATCCCATTTATCACAAAACCCACATCCCTTTTCCCCTCCCCGTCCCTCTTCAGGGACACCTCTCACGAACCAACTCTCCAACAGGAGGCAATGCACTTACTCCACGTTGGAGCCATAGAGAGGGTCCTATTAGAATACAAAGGGAAAGGGGTATACTCACCTTATTTCCTAACGGAAAAGAAAACGGGGGGGTGGAGACCAATCTTAGACCTAAGAAACCTCAACAAATTCGTCAGGCAGCAAAAATTCAAAATGGTAACCCTAGCCACTATAATTCCATCACTAGACGTAAACGACTGGTTCGCAGCCCTCGATCTCCAGGACGCACATTTTCATGTCACGATACACCCTGCTCATCGAAAATACCTAAGATTTATCATAGCCTCCGATCACTTCCAGTATGCAGTTCTTCCGTTCGGACTCTCAACAGCTCCCAGAGTCTTTTCGAAAATTCAGGCAGTGGTTACTGCCCACCTTCGCACACAAGGAATATCAATCTTTCCATACCTCGACGACTGCCTGATAAAATCACCATCCCAAGAACAGACGGCACGGGCAGTCCACATCACAAGGCAGCTATTCAAGGACCTCGGTCTCCAGATAAACGAAAAGAAATCTACTTTCACACCTACCCAAACAATAGAATTTATTGGAGCTCACATAGACTCTACACTGGGGAAGGCCTTCTTACCCCAACAAAGAGCTCAAAACATCGAGAGCCTAGTCAGAACTATACAAGCCTCTCCAGTAACAACAATCTTGACCTGCATACAACTCCTAGGTCACATGGCCTCAACAACATCCATTGTGCAGAATGCACGCCTACATGTGAGACCATTGCAGCTCTATATCCACAGAATATACAAACCACACAGAGACAATCCCAACCGACAAATAGCACTACCCCTCCAGATCAAGCAATCATTACAGTGGTGGATAACGCCACACAATCTCAACACTGGCATACCATTCACACAACAACCCCCGACGATCCTTATGTGTACGGATGCCTCCCTTGCGGGTTGGGGAGCTCACATCCCAACTCTAAATCTGACCACACAGGGACGATGGAACAAAATAGAGTCTTCCCTACACATAAACTTGCTAGAGCTGCGTGCAGTCCGCAATGCATGTGCTTACTTCATAGACCACCTAAAACACAAACACATAAAGGTAATGACAGACAACACGGCTTGCATGTTCTACGTGAACAGGCAGGGAGGTGCCAGATCAAACTCCCTGTGCACAGAGGCCATAAAACTTTGGCATTGGTGCATCAGGAACGACATACTCATCAGCGGCATACCTACCAGGAGTATTAAACACAACCGCAGACACTCTCAGCAGACTTTTCAGCTACAATCACGAATGGGAGATTCATCCTCCCATTCTAAATGACATTTTCAAGTACTGGGGTCACCCATCAATAGATCTCTTTGCTACTTACCACAATCGCAAATGCTACAATTATTGCTCAAGAGCTGGCATCGGCAAGGGTTCCATAGGAGATGCATTCCTCATCTCTTGGACCCAAACACTCGCATATGCATTCCCACCTTTCCCGTTAATCCTAAAAACTCTGCTCAAGGTGAAGCAAGAGTGCACAAAATGATTCTTATTGCACCGGCATGGCCCAGACAACCCTGGTACACCCTATTAACACAAATGCTATGTACCAATCCAATCCCCTTACCCAGGCATCCACTCCTGCTGTCACAGGACAAAGGCACAATCCCATATCCAAATCCAGAACGTCTTCATCTGAAAGCGTGGCTGATATGTGGTTCCAGGGTCAGGAACTACTCTGCTCGGACCCAGTTAGACACATTCTCTTGAATAGTAGAAAGCAGTCTACACGCAAGAGTTACCTTCATAAATGGAACAGGTTTTCCACATGGTGCAGCAGATCATGAACTTTGCCATTCTCTGCTCCACTTCAGAATATACTGGACTACTTATTACACCTGAAACAGGAAGGACTTGCACTCAGTTCAATAAAGGTACATTTAGCAGCCATTGCCACTTTTCACAATCATGTACAAGACACTTGAGTATTTTCCAACCCTATCATAAAGAGATTCCTAACAGGTTTAAAAAATCTATACCCAGAGATCCGCCCTCCCAACCCGGTATGGGATGTACCTCTAGTACTCAAAACCCTTACAAAACCGCCATTAGAAGCCTTGGCTAATGTTTCCTTGAATTACCTGACAATGAAAGTAGTATTTTTAATCGCGATCACATCTGCTAGAAGAGTGAGTGAAATCGCGGCCCTTATGGCGGATCCACCCTACACAATTTTCCATAAAGATAAGGTCTGCTTACGTCCACATCCGAAGTTTCTACCTAAAAGGTCCACTCCTTTTCACACAAATCAAACTATACACTTACCTGTATTCTGTCCGAAACCTCACTCGAACCGAGAAGATACCATCCTGCATACCCTCGACGTCCGCCGCGCACTCGCTTTCTACCTGGAAAGAACAAAACCTTTTAGGAACACAAATAGACTATTTGTATCTATAGCAGAGAGAAATAAGGGCACACCTATTTCAAAGCGCAGACTATCAACAATCATTGTTAATTGCATAAGAACATGTTACCAAATATCTGGCACAGAACTACCAGAACAAATCAGAGCCCACTCTACCAGAGCAGTGGCTACAAATGCAGCCTTCCTTCAGAACGTACCCATAGATGAAATATGCAGGGCGGCTATCTGGTCCACGCCCCACACCTTCATAAAACACTACACACTTGACACAGCAGCAAAATACGATGCCTCAGTAGGCATATCAGTACTCTCCTCAATACGTAATACATCCTCAGAAGTCCCTCCGTCCAATTAAGGACAATGCTTGGAGACTCACCAACAGTGGAGCACCCACGGGGACACTACTCGGAGGAGAAAGGAAGGTTGCTCACCTTGGTGTAGTAACTGGAGTTCTCCGAGATGTGTGTCCCCGTGGGTGCTCCACTACCCTCCCTCCTCCCCTCTCTTCTTCGGACAACTATACTTGCTCACGGTTGGAGAGGAACTGAGGGAGGCTTGGGTCACGCGACCATTGAAGGGCGCGAAACTGTCCACGAGACAGTCCCCTCCGGTCGCGCGACCCTGGCGAGTTCTAGCTAGGTAAATCTCCGATCCGTGGTGTGGCGCGCATGCACATACCAACAGTGGAGCACCCACGGGGACACACATCTCGGAGAACTCCAGTTACTACACCAAGGTGAGCAACCTTCCTTTTTCTAACATTTTGTATTGCATAGTGAAATAGACCAACACAGAAGATTTGAGAATGGGAGTTGTTTTCCATTTCCTTATATTAGTAAGGAGATGACCTGTCAGGTCTTGGACAAATTGAAGCTTGTCAAGTTGTCTGGGGTTTAGTTAGTTAGAAGAGTCCAACATGTTGTAATGAAACAAGAACCAAAGAAAAAGACAACTTGATCAGAATGCATGTCTGAAATCCCTAATTTATGTTAATGTGTTAAGTGTTGGTCTTTATTTTGAGGAAATAAAATTACTGGATTAGTCAATATACAGTGAAAAATTAATATTGGGGGTTTTTAAACCAGGATCCTGCCACGCTCCAGATACTTCCAGGGTGTATGATGAACACGTCATTGAGTAGTAATCGAAAGAAACGCACAGTCTTCCTTCTCCTTATAAATATGTGCTGCTTTTCCATTTGCCTTTCATTTCTTCTCTCCTAGCTAATTCTGAAAATAAATTTAACTGTCACTTCTCTTAGATATCCCTATTTTGTTAGAAAATGATATGAAAGAGGAGAAAGAGATATGTCTCATACCTGGACAGACAAAATCAGATTCAGACTTTCAATATTAATCCAATCCTGTAATGCTTGATATTTCTATTAGCGTTAGGATCTTTATGGTCTAGTGCACATGTTGATTACTGTCAAACTTCAGTCATAATTTGTCATCAAACAGATAACATTTTTGTAAGGGATTATGAATGCAATTTAAATTCACATCAGATATCCTATCTGACAATGGGAAAAAAAGCACAAATTGAGATATACCACCACATTTCTGTGAGTGAATGCATCTCTTGCAGCAATAGAAAGATGTGGATTTTGAGCAAGATCTTTTAGTAAACATTATACACCAGTTCCAGAGTGGTAGCCATGTTAGTCTATTCCACCAAACCAAAACAAAGAGGGAATTTTGTGGCACTTTTAGAAACTAACAAATTTATTTATCACATGAGTTTTTGTGGGTAAAATCCCACTTCATCAGATGCATGAAATGGAAAATTACAGTATGGAAGGGAATATATAAATGCAGAGAAGATGGAGCAATTCACCATGCTTCCTTCTACTGCCAGTAGGAGGGGGGTGCAGATCTCCTGTCCCTTTGGCTGCAGCAAGCAGCCTGCACTGGTCTTGTAGCCCAGTGGCAACATGATCTGCCTGGGTTCTTAGGCAGCATCTCCCTTCTGCAGCCAGCAGGAGGGGTGTGGCCAGCCACTTTGAAAGTCCCTGCAGGCCACAGTTTGGGAACCATTGCTTTAAAGATGTGTATGCATGAATATGAAGAAATACTAATGGGAAATAGTCCTTTCTAGAACAGAAATTATGTATCGATTCTAAAAGAGAAATTGTTGTAATGTTTTCTATGTTATAGTTTGAAAATGGAATCATAAAATGTTACCTAATTCCTTGCAGATAATTAAACAGTAAATAAGGATATTCTTCCACCATTTTATGGTAGGCGGTAGTTCTGAGCTGCCATTTAGCAGATTTCCTTTCTGTCATAATAGCTGTTTCTTCTTCTCTAAGACAAACAGGAGGTAGTGTGTACTTGAACGTTTGTTGCTTGGGCCTCTGGAGTGAGCAATGGCTACATTGTCCTTTAAAGCAGCGATTCTCAACCACTGTGTTGGGACACATTACTGTGTCGCCACACAGTGGTAAATTTGTCATGGAGAGCTGGGGAAGTGGCTGGAAATGGCCTGGGGCAGTGGGTGGGCTGGTGTGTTCTGTAGACAGGCTGCCAAGCATGTTGCAACTTGCAAAAGGTTGAGAACCACTGCTTTAAAGAATCTGTGCTGAGTAAAGATGCCTCATTAAAAGTGTATATTAGAAATGGAGTACCCTAGAAGGCAGAGAACAGCTTTGAATGGCAAATCTCACCACTATCCTAACTGTTGATCTCCTTTTTAAGAAAATAGTCTTTTTAAATTAGTGAGACAACAGAGTCCTGTGGCACTTTTAAAGACTAACAGATTTATTTATCGCATGAGCTTTCGTGGGAGAAAATCCCACTTCATCAGACGCTTTGAAGATAGGAAAGTTACAGAGTGGGAGGAAATTAAATGCAGGGGAGTGTATGACATAGCATCAGGTCAGGCTGTAACAGCAAATCAAA
>ML685848.1:1698147-1831776 GCA_007922175.1 Pelusios castaneus | reverse complement strand
TAAATAAATCTGTTAGTCTTTAAAAGTGCCACAGGACTCTGTTGTTTTTCTATATCTAAAACAATAGGGATGAAGAAGAAATTGGTTAACAAAGATGGTTCTCAATTTATCAGATTAAACAAATGTATCTTGATCATTTCAGGTTTATTGATTTTTTTTATTTTGCCCTCCCTCCCCCCAGTACATGCAAGTTTCAAGCTTTCACTTTAAAGAAATATATATTTGTAGACTCTCTGGATGCTAAAGGCTGGGAAAGACTGGAATAATAGGCTTCAAGTCCAATAACTAGAGGGATAGAATAGACAGGTGGAGAGTCAAATCAGAATTGCAAAGACCAATACTAAGGAAGGAAGAGAGGGATCCTACGTATAGCGTGTCTAATGACTGAAAAATCTTCTAAATTGTCTTACTGTAGACAGTTTTGGTGCACATCCTCTTAAAGCCTTACTTTTGGATATCAGTTTTCTCCACAGGTTAGACTGAGACTGAGATCATTCATTTCATTTGATCTAACATCCCTCAGGTTTGGTTGCTGTGGGCTGAGGAGGGTACATTTTCTATAAGGTGTCGCCTGAGTTCATCATAAGCTGAATCTGTGGATCTTCAGGTCGTCCTACAAAGCCTATTTGTTCTCCATGGTTTTCCTTTGAAAAGGGATACATTTTGCTGGGAAACTCCTTCTGTAAGAGTTTTGAGATGAGTTGGCAGAATTTAAAAAAATAAATTCAAACAGCTCTTTAAAAGGGTATGATGTGTAAATACCCCCATAGCTTAAGGTATATTTTTAAAAAAACCAAAAGAGTAAAAATGGAATAAATAAAATATATTCCTGAAAACTAAGGACATATGGTGAATGTCTTCATTTTAATATTTTAATTCCAAACTTATTTTAATGTTAACACATTGCCCTTTCCAATACTATTCCCATCATCATGCTAGATATCAGATTACCATTACATTAGGAATGCACAGTAATAACAATGGACATGGGATAAAAATTTAAACACTCTGTTAAACTCCATCTTGGACAGTTTCCACCCTATGTCAGAAACCCTTATAGGGTCTGTCTCTTCAATACTTGGCTTGTCATTCCTATAAAATAATATTGAAATCAAACAGAAAATTTCCTGCCCTGTTAGCGATATTGAAATAGTGTGTTGTAAGACATTATTTTTATTGTTAAACATGGAAGTGTATGTCCCTCTTAAGTTGAAAAATCATTCAGCGTAAACTGCAGTGTGCCCTTCCAGTTGTACTCCAGAGCAGATAAGACCCATTTGTCTTTATTTCGCTGTTTGAGCGACTTGCAAAGGATTTTTTTTAAATGGAACTTGTGGTTTTTCTCCTAGGATAGATAAAAGTCTGAAACCCTTTTTAAAATTTTCTTTTTAAATTAGAAATATAAAGAATGTATGTGGTAGTGTTGTTGCTGTGTCAGTATCAGGATATTGGAGGGACAAGGTGGGTAAGGTACTATCTCTTATTGGACCAACTTTTGTTGATGAGAGAGATAAGCTTTCAAGCCATACAGAGCTATTCTTCAGGTCTGGGTTCAATAAAAAATACTACAGAACCCATTTTGTTTCTCAAATACAAGCAATGTAAGTTTCTTTCCTTTATTTTGCTGGAAAGTTTGTTGGTCAGGGAAGATGTACATTCGTAGTTCTTACACCTAATTTAAACAGTGTAAGTGCTGAATCTTTACCAAAGGCTTCCTTTCTCCAGAATTTTTAGCCCTTGAAGTTAAGTAGAGGATAACAAAAACACAAAACAGAGTTTTAAACTGCTTGATTAAAAATTTCTTTCCCTCTTTTCCATCTCAATTGCTTAATGTTCATTCTCTTGGCTCTAGTTTTCCAGTAATCATAGGATATATCTTCACTGAATTATTAGCTCAAGTTGTATCTGAAGGGTTACCCTTAGCCAATGGAGCTTTAAGCTCAAGATATCTAACTTGTTGGATGTGGTGATAGGGTTTGAAGCTTGAGCTAGTCCTTTAGTAGGGACTCAATTGCAGTCTCCAGCCTAGGCAAAACCTGAATTTCTAGTGTGTTTAAAAACAAACAAAAAACCCCCCACATCCAATACTTTCAGATCATCTTTATGTATTATAAGGAAGCAACAAAAAAGACGTAACCAGTTTTTTTCCTTTTCAAGTCAGTCCCTGCTGTGTTTACTCATAACTCATCTCTATATAGGGAAGTCCTATAATTTTGGTTAAATGTCTAATTTCACACTTCTGAGCAATTGGTATGAAGACAAGTTATGAACACTCCACAGTATATGAATAGCACAGCTACCCCTTTTGAACTTGTGTTACGTACAGTTGACCACAATATGTTGGCTGACCTCTATAGTCAGTAATGGGTGGCTGGAAGTTCTCCTTAGTCCTGAGATTCTGGCTGGTAGGTTAGGCAGTTGCTCTTTATCCTGAGATCTTTCTCATGCAAGGTTCTGCAACATTTCATGCTGTTCTCTCCTGTTCAATGTTTATATGGAATTACTAAGAGGATCGGCAAGGAGATGCTCTGGTGTCTTTTAATATGCTGGTGGCATCCTACTCTGTGTCTCCATCATATCTGAACTAGCTGATGCTGGAACAAATGACTTTAGGTCATTTGAGGGCCAGTTCACTGAGGTTCAAACAAAAAAAGACTGAGATTATGTTGGTGGTTTGGGGGAAGCAACACACAGAGTTGTCAAAGATTACATCTGCATCCCTGATTGAGAGGAAGTAGCAGTTATTTGTTACTGTAGCAGTGACCAAGAATTTTCTCTGTTTTTGACAAAATGAGTGCTAGTTTCTTTCATATGTAGACCTCACTACAGTCATCCGTTTTTCATTTTAAGACTAGGCGACTGCAGTTCAGCCTCAATGGAATTATATTGCGAGGGCATCTGGAAGCTTACAATACCCCTTCTTTTTATTAAGCCATATTTCACTTAGCCCATTGCATCAGTTCTATGTAATCTGTATTCTATTAGTTGTCATTTGGAGTGAAGTCACTGGTTTTTTTTAACTGGACTTGTTCGTTTGAGAAGATGCCACTCTCCCTGTGTGATACTGCTGGGTTTGTGAGCAGTAGAGGCACTTGAGCTAGAACTGCTCTTGTTTAAATGGAAAAACGGTGTTGGCAGGGCTTTCTATATGTAGGGTCTTTGGCTTTGGAATTCATCTGCTTGGTCTACAAAGCCCACATTTATTAGGCTTTGAAGTATGCCTAGAAGTTTATGTATTTTTCTAGTTTTTAGAGGAAGAGGTTGTACTGAAGATGGAGGGAAATGTGATGAGGTTACTGTGATTGATTGTTTTTGTTTGCCACTACAGGTCTCCATAATATTAAATTTCTAATACATACTATATTCCTGTGTTCAAAAAATTACTTATTTTGAGTTAAATTTGATCAATTTTATTTCCTTACAACACAGTTATTTAAAAAATAAAGAAATCATAAGCAAAGGGAACATTCACACCCAACACAATTCCAATGTCCAAGCATTAGGCCATTGCCATCACAATACTCAGCAAGACACCAAAATAAGGGGCACGTATTATGTAATATAAAATAAGAAAACAACACCCAATGCCAGCTGACAACTCTAGATTTTTCTTACGGCAGCTTTCCCTACCAAATACTTTGGTGATAAATTCTAAACCTAGTTAACTAATTAAACAAGCTTTAAGGATTAATTAAGCTAAACTTTTTTTTTCTAGCAACATCCAACATAGCAAAACAAACACGGCCACCCCTTTGGAATTATCCAACTTAGCAAACAGCTTCAGAAATTACTTGTTAAATCACACTTATAGTAAAAGGCATTGGGGTCTTGAAGAATGACACATTACAAATTTTGGTAAATTATTTGAGTTACTAACCAGTTGATTCACATTGTTCTTCAGACATGTCCATATTTCATCCACATCATTTTCTCCAAATAAGCAGTTTTTCATTATGATGTTTCACTCTTGCAACTAGGTCCTGCATCTCCTTCTTGCACTGCTTACACTTGACACATTTTCCTTTTTTACCAGGGTAGGAATTTCTTTAAAATATTCCCAGATAGGGTCTCTCTTATGCCCAGAAGCCATGACTGTTTTCCTGTGGCAAAAATGTGGGGAAATATAGAAAGCTAGCTGTGTGTGTACACTGAATATTGTCTTCCCCATCTACGCCATTGTTCCTTTCTACTCTGCCTCTGTCTTCAAGAGTCCGCTGCCTTGCTTCACCCAACCCTACCACCCCATAAACACAGAACAACAGTCTTATCTTGCCTGTGACTTTCTTAGTACACCTGCATTTAGTCTGCTGAGAAACCGAAACTGAAAGCCCAGAACTTTCTAGAAGCAAGAGCTGGTGGTAGTTAGACTGGACAGACTACTAGCTGTTAATTCATTTTTATGAGACTGTAAGTGTAAGTTTAGCATGTTTGTGATGCGATTTAATTGGAACTATTATTTTTTAAAGGAGAGAGAAATTTAGTATTTTATTGATGTTTTAAAAATATTTTTAATTATTTTTTTAAAATCATTGATTTTTATCCACCCTGTCTTAAAGCCTAACTATCATTTTTGCTAAAAGGTTATGAGGAGATAAAGAATTTTAAATACTTTGGGGCATTTTCTGTGAAAACTTGTAAAATCTTACTAGCAAGCAAATTGTTTGTATCCCAAATGACATTTATAGGAACCCATAATACAAATTGACTGTTTGCCTTTCATTATTGGAAATGTGCATAGAATAGAGTAGATTGGTGCTGCTGAAATCATGCCACAGTGATGGAACAAGACAGTATAAGAGATAACTGATGCAGCTAGAAACTCAGTTACACAACATTAGCCATGGTGTTTTTAGTGTTATTTCCCACTATTTAGTGTGGAGAATTTCAATGTTTAAACTATATTTCATGGCATGCAGAAAAAATCCCATTATTTGGTGATTTCTCTCTATTGCCAGTCCTCTACAGGTATTTTTTTAAAGTACATTTAAGAGTAATTTTTGTTTTTTCTGTCTGAGGAAAGAATAAATCTTTAGAAAAAGAAGAAAAGTGCTATTGTGCACTGTAAAGCTCAGAACTAGAATCTTTCTGCAGGCTGTGATGGCTAGTGATGCTGGCATTAGAAGCTTGAATGCAGGTCAGGTCAGTTTGGATCATCACTTCCTAAGGTAATACAATATTTTTCTCAGATATTTCATTACTGGAGTGGTCGTTGAAGGGTATGTGTACCTTGCAAGTGAAGATATGATAATAGACGAGTAAGAGTACCCATGCTAACTTTAATCTAGCCAGCACACGTAACAATAGCAGTGTAGATGTGGTGACAGACTAGCAACCAAAGAACGTACCCAGACTTCCATGAGGGCATGTATTCTGGTTGTTATCTCATGCTGCCACATCAACACTGCTATTGTTAGCTAGCACAGGTTTGCCTGTCCATGCTACAATTACAATTTCACCTGCAATGTAGACATACCCCAAGGAACGTGTGTGAGATAAGGTGGTTTTTGATGACCAAAGAACAGGTTCTGCACTTAAAGGTCAAAATTGTAAATTCCTATGCAGAATTGTTTAATATAATAAAAATGATAAAAAGCTAAGAAAACCTTAGTGTGTTCGCTCTTCAGAAAAGAAGAGTGAGGAGGGATCTGATAAGCAGTCTTCAGGTATAGTAAGGGCTGTTATAAATAGGATGGTGATGAATTGTTCTCCATGTCCACTGAAGGTAGGATAAGAAATAATGGGCTTAATCTACACAAAGGGAGATTTAAGGTTAAATGTTAGGGAAAACTTTATAGAGTTAGTTAAGATCTGGATTAGGCTTTCAAAGGAGGTTATGGAATTTCCATTATTAGAGGTATTTGAAAACAGGTTGGACAAATACCTGTCAGGGATGGTCCAACTGGTACATAGGGGCTGGACTTCAGGATTTTTTGAGGTCCTTTCCAGCCTTACATTTCTATGATTGGAAAAAGTCTTTTGTAGGAAAACCTAAGAGAAATTAGTGGGAAGTGGTAAATAAGAGTATAATTCCCATGGGAGTCTAGTTTTAATGCAGATGACAGTGCACTAACACTGGTGACAAAACATTTGCAGTTAGTTCATATTTTTTCCAGCTGGAATTGCCTTAGTGTATGAGGCATTTAAAATACAATAAAGAGGACAGAATGGAGTATGTTAAATGGAGTAAATGTAAGAAATAGAGGTAGTGTTGGATATTTTGTATTTATGATCCTTGTACATTTTAACTAATGAAACTTGTAATTATGCTGGAACCAAATAAAATGGATGGGACTGTCTTGGTTGTGCTAGGTAATGTGTAATATTGAGCAATAAATAATTTTCTTGTATTAGGTTTTAGCTACTGTAGAACCTCAGAATTATGAACACCTTGGGAATGGAGGTTGTTTGTAACTTGGAAATATTCGTAACTCTGAACAAAAGCGTTATGGTTGTTCTTTCAAAAGTGTATAACTGAACATGGATTTAATACTGTTTTGAAACTTTACTATGCAGAAGAAAAATACTGCTCTTAACCATCATAATTTAAATGAAGCAAGTACAGAAACAGTTTTATTACATTGTCAAATCTTTTTTAAACTTTCCCTTTATTTGTTAGTGGTTTACATTTAACACAGTACTGTACTGTGGGTTGCTTTTTGTTTTGTTTTGTTTTTTGTTGCTGCCTGATCGGTACTTCCAGGTCCAAATAAGTTGTGTGGTTGACTGATTAGTTCATACCTGGTGTTCGTAACTCTGAGGTTCTACTGTATTTACACAGTTGATTGAGACTTGAAGGTTGCTCCTCTTAAATACTTTAAAAGATAAAGTTAAATGAGTCCATTTTCAAGTATGGATGAGCTCTGTAGAAAATAGTGAGAGTCCTCAAAACTCCCAGTAGAGTGAGACCATCACCCTCAGAATAATATTGGAGGAAGAAATAGGTTTTCCTTTCATTTTTGAATTTGGAAATATTAGAAAGAGATCAAAAGATTTCTTAAAGGACTCATATTTTAATTGCTTAAGCTGTAAAAGAAAAACTACATAAAACCTATATGAAACATGGAACTGACAGCCTGTGTATATTTCTCTGCCTCTTTTTATTGTTTCCTTTCCCCATCCCTGCATTTGCATATCATCTGCCTAAAAAGTAACCTTTTCAGGACACGGACCATATTTTGCTGTGTATGCGCAAAGTACATAGCATGCTGTTGGGACTATTCAAATGATTAACCTAATTATGTAAGTGGAAAATACTTCAGTGACTCAATCCATGCAGTGGGTTAGGGCTTTGCAGGAAGGTTAAAAATAATGGATTTTTAAAAAATTATACTCGGTCATTTTTATTTAAATCAGATATTTTTTTATTTACATGTTACTAGTTCATAGTCAAAGAGCTTAAGGCCAGAAATACACTATCAAGAATGGCATTTTAAAACAGTACGTATACTTGAATTAATTAAAAAGCATAATCTAAATTTACAGTTTCAAATTAGATTTACAAAACCCCAAACCTATTTAAATCAGTTATTTAAATTGCTCCACTTTGATGCTTTTTATTAATTAGCAGAAAGTATTTACCTTTGCAAAGTACCTTTTTCTTAATCTTGTTTATGTAGCACAGAAGCTCTATTGATAATTTGTCTTAAAAAATGACTGGTTCCTGTGAGAATCAGGAAAGATGAAGCCTTTAATTTTGGCAGTTTGTGCAGAACCCTGAAGTATTTTTCTACATTTAACATGCTCCTTTTCCTCCCCATTAGAATAGAAAAGCATGATTTCTTAGAATTATTGTATCCTTCAAGCTCCTTCCTGAACACCTGTATCCTGCAAACTAGAGCAATGCCTTGTTAATTTGTGCCTCTATGTCAGAGGTCTATATAAAAATTCAGTTTGAGGTTTCAGATACAGTATGGACGTTATCTAACATTATTCTATCTGGCTGTCCGGGAGGAAGTTTGGTTAGGCTTAAAGCTTTAAAAAATAAATAAATAATCTACATTAACTTAAAAATCATACTTTTTTGGAACTGAATTAAAATTTATTTTAATTTAATCTAATCCTTAGCTATAAGCATTTATACCTTTGACAGCAGGTAAAATATAGAAATGCAAAACCAAAACAACAAATCGCGCGCACACAATGCACACCACAAAACAAACAAACAAACCCCTCAAATCAATACCACACACTTGTATAGGTGCTGAAAAATATCATAAACCCATGATGTAAATCCCTGGTATGTCCACATCTTGAATATTGTATGTAGTTCTGGCTGTCATATCTCAGAAAAGATATATTAACCTTGAAAAGGTAGCAAGAGAAGGGCAATACGAATTATTACAGTTATGAAACAACTTCCATGTGAAAAGAAATTTAAAAGACGGGGACTGGTTAGCTTAGAAAAGACACGACTAAAGGAGGATATAATAGAGGTCTATCAAATCGTAAATGGTGTGGAGAAAATGAATAAGGAAGTTGTACCCCATCATATAGCACAAAAACCAGGGATCACTTAATGATATCAATTTGCAGCAAGTTTAAAACAAATGTAAGTACTTCTCACAGTGCGCATTCAACCTGTAGAACTTGTTGCTGAGGATGTTGTTAAGGCCAAAGGTATAACTGGGGTCAAAAAAGAGCTAGATAAGTTCATATAACATAAGTCCATCAATGGCTATTAAGAAAGATGGTCAAGGACACAATGCCATGCCCCACATGTCCTCAAATCTGTGACTGCCAGAAGCTGGGATACAATGACAGGAGGCATCACCTGATAATTGTCCTGTTAATTCACTCTAAAACATCTAGCACTGGCCATGATCAGAAGACAGGTTACTCGATTAGATGGGTCATTGGCCAGTCTTACATGCTTATGATCATCTAGTTTCACCTCCTGTATAACACAGGCCATAGAACTCCCCCAAATAATTCCTAGAATATATCTTTTAGAAAAAATCCAATGTTGATTTCAAAATTTTCAGTGATGGAGAATTCATCATGACCTTTAGTAAATTGTTCCATTGGTTAATTGCTCTCACTGTTAAAAATTTTTGCCTAATTTCCTGTCTGAATTTGTCTAACTTTAACTTCTAGTCATTGGATTGTATTGTATCTTTCACTGCTAGATTGAAGACCCCATTATTATTTGTTCCCCATGTAGATACTTAGACAGCAATCATGTCAACCTTCAACTTTCTCTTTGTTAGACTCAACGAGCTCAATCTGTTTAATTTATCACTATAAATCATGTTTTCTAATCATTAATCAGTCTCTTCTCTGAACCCTCTCCAATTTATCATCATCCTTCTTCAATTGTGGGCACCAGAACTGGATACAGTATTTTAGCAGCAGTTGAATCAATATGCAGCGGTAATATAAACTCTGCTTCTACTAGAGATTCCCATTTATTCATCAGAGGATCATATTAGTTCTTTTGGCTACACCATCACATTGGGAGCTTGTGGTCAGCTAATTATCCATCCTGACCCCCAAATCTTTTTCAGAGTCACTGCTTCCCAGGATAGAGTTCCCCATCTGGTAAGTATGGCCTACATTGTTTGTTCCTAGATGTATACATATACATTTAGCCATACTAAGGCACATATTGTTTGCTTGCATAAGGTTTACTAAGAGATCTGGATTGCTCTGTATTAGTGACCAGTCCTCTTGATTATTTACCACTCCCCCATTTTTTGTATAATCCGCAATTATTATCTTGGTAGTTTTATGTTTTCTTGCAAGTCACTGATAAAAATATTAATTAGTGTAGGGTTTATAACTGACCGCTCTAGGACCTCACTAGAAACACACCTGCTTGATGACAATTGCCTATTCACAATTACATTTTGAGATCTGTCAATTAGCCAGTTTTTAATCCACTTAACATGAGATGTTAATTTCACGTTGTTCTAGTTTTTAAATCAAAATGTTGTGCGGTCCCAAGTTAGAGACCTTACAGAAGTTTTAAATGTATTACGTCTACACTGTTACCATTTATCACCCAAACCTGTAATTTCATTTAAAAAAGAAGTTATCAGGTTAGTTTGACAGGTCCTATTTTCTATGAATTTACATGGATTTTCATTAATTACATTACTCTCCTTTAATTCCTTATTAGTTGAGTTCCATGTCAACTGCTCCATTATCTTGCCAGCGATTGATGTTAGGCTGAGAGGCCCGTAATTACCAGGGTCTTCCTTTTTACCCTTTTTTGATGTTGGCACAACATTATCTTTCTTCCTGTCTTGCAGAACGTTCCTCTGTCCTGCATAACTTACTGAAAATTAACATCGGCGGTCCAACAGGCTCCACACCAGCTCTGGACCTGTTGATTTAAAAATATCTAACAATAGTTTTTCTTCAGTGTCTTCTGGAGATCCTAGTGAAATGGAAAGACGAGTTACCACCATGTGATGAGACCATATCATCTGCTTTTCTCCAAATATGGAGGAGAAATATTTGTTGAATACTGCTCCCTTTTCTGCATTATTTTTGATAGTTCTATCATTTCTATGTAGTAATAGACCATTTCCATTTTTAGGATATATACTGTATTTTAAAGATTCTTTATTGTCTTTAGCTCTGCTCGCCATAGATTCCTGCTTAAGTCCTCTTGCTTGACTTATCAATTTTCTACAGTTCCTGACTTCTAATTTATATTCATTACTATCCACTTTCCCTTTCTTTCACTTATTTTTTTTTTCCTATCTTGCCAATCTAACTATCTTTTAATAGCTCCTTAATTTCCCCTTTTAACCATCAGCCCTTTCTTCCTCAGTTGTGGGTTGTGGCTTTTGAGGAATCTAGTGAGGTGTTCTTAAATTATCATTCACATTTTTCTGATTAAATTCTTCCTCCCAGCTGATTTGGCTCATAATTTTTTATAACTTTGTGAAATTGGCCCCACTAAAGCATCAAGTATTTTTATTACTGGTGTGGACTTTACTCTCTTTGTACTTTATAAATATGATCAAGTCATGCTCACTGGTAATTTTAGTTCTGTGATGAATTCTTCTTTATCTGTTAGGGTTAGGCCAAGGCCTAATAATAATAATAATAATAATAATAAATTAATAAAACCCTTCTCCTAAATTGGATGCAACACACTTTGAGTTAGGAAAATTACAAGGATGTTTTAATACTGGCCACATGAGACCTCCAGCATGTGTCATTCAGATTGAAGTCTCCCATGATCACACAGGTTTTTTCCCTGCACTTTATGGATAGGTGGTAAGGAGCTGGTCATCTTGTTCCCTGGTAGGATTTGATGGTCTGTAGCAGACACCAGCTGATATTCTATCTTGTGCTTTTTCTGTTAAGAGATTGAGAGAGAAGCTTTCAAGATCTCTTCCTTCTGAGTTATCAGTGACTCGGAAACAGGCATGCCATTTTTTATAGAGAGTTCCACTCCCTCTCCCCTTTTACCCACTTGATCTTTCCTAAATAGGTTATAACCATTGATTTGAACATTTCAATCATGCAAATCATCTCTTTAGGTTTCAGTAATACCAACTAGAATGAATTTATGCTCATAAATGAGCAATTCCAGTTCATCTTGTTTGTTATCTAGGCTCCTATAATTTGGTATATATTCAATTAAAGATTTTTTTTCTCTTCATGTCTTTAGGTTCTTTGATTAATTTTGTTCTGTACATCTTGATTTTATGTGCTAAGTGCTGATATCTTCCCTGCTTTTACCCTCTTCTTTTACTATTAGTTTATGGCCACGTTGACTATTCTAGCCAGCCTGTCTCCAAGGAAATTGGTCCCACTTCTACTGAGGTGGAGGCCATTTGAATTATATATCTGCCTCTCACAATAGAAGGTGGCCCAGTGAACAACAAAACCAAAACCCTACACCACTTACTGAGGTAGAGGTTCACTTCTAGAATTTTGTATCTCACTTTCTTTCTTTCTTTCTTTCTTTCTTTCTTTCTTTCTTTCTTTCTTTCTTTCTTTCTTTCTTTCTTTTGTACAGCATCTAGCACACAATGTTCCTAGGCACTATAAATAATTAGTAAGGCAGTGCGACTTACTCAACTTTTTAATTAATTATTTAGTAACTCCTTCGTTGTACTTTCTTAAAGTTTTAGAAAGATGAGGCACGAGAGAGAAGAGAGATCCCCCCAAAAACATTTGTTTAAAAAAACAGTTGTGGTTGCTAAATGAGAACAATATTACATCATTTACAAAACTCAGGCATTTAATGGCAAAGAGAAGGTAAGTATATCCTAAATCTTACATTCATCACGTAAATGTACAAATTATTCTTATCAAGTATAATTTTTCTTTGTTAGCTAGAGTTTAGTATTAGGTAATCATGCATGCGTATTTATGCAGGCTCAGTGTGGACATATCAGCATGATTTGCAGTAAATAAAAAGTAAGAACATACAAACATAAATGTCAGTTCTTGAGCAAGACATATAAGATGAGGTTTTCTCTGTGAATGTCTCCCATTAGCTCTCTTTCATAAAGACCCATAGTATTATACCTGGGTATTTTATGTTAGTTAAGTCAATAGGAAAATAAGAAATATTTTCTTGATTTATAAAGCCCAATTTGCATCCATTAGAAACAGTGCTGACTTTTCAACCACAATGCCCAACAAGAAGTGAAATGTTAAATCAGTTGCATGTGGGCCAGCTTAGAACTGCAGAAACAAAAAGGAAAGCAGTAGTCTGGTTGTGTATGTGTAGGGCTACGGATGAATCTATTACATCTTTAAATGCTGTATTCATTGAAGGTACATCCTGCTATTTTGTGCTTCGTCAACTCAAGCAGTAAACTTTGGATTATTCCTTTTTTCCATTTAAGGGAGCATATGTTATAAGTTATTTTGAGATGTTAGAGTGGTACCTTGTTTAGTCTTCCAGGCTGTAGGACTGGTCACGACTGCCCCCACAGCTGTCTGTTTTGTGTATACAAAGAAAAAAGCTCCTCTGAAATGTGAAGCCCCAGTACAGTTTATATAAGATTGCAGCTGCCATGGAAGAACTGGGCTCAGTGCCAAACTGTTCTCCATATTACAAAATCGTCTAGTACTACTAGTAGCTTCCAAAGCAAACAACTGAGTAAGATCTGGAGGCATTAGCCCTCTGAAACAGCAGGGCCTGGAGGGATCTGACCTGAAAGGTTTTTGCTTTAGAAAGGACTTTAATCAAGAACACATCACTGTTTTGTGGAAGACTTGTGTTTGATTTGCTGGTCCTGAAGCCAGCAGGGCAGTGAGCATTGTAGAAAGTGACATTCGGCTAGAATTTTAGACTATTCTTGGTCTAGCTCAGGTACTAGCAAGCATCTAAACTAACATTGGCTGGCCACAGACATACACGGCCACGTTATCTGACCTACGCTGAGCAACATGAGATGACATGGTTATTTATCTGTACAAGCCCTAATGCCATTGTTAGCACTGTTGGAGTTGCGCCGATGCTGGATTAACAGTGGAAGGTTTACCTAAATTATCAGTGTAAGTACAGCTGGAAGCTGGGGGAGAGAGCAGTTTGAAAATAGGCCTGCAATCAAGAGGTTGGAAGAGTGGTAAATGTGTCTGGTTTCTTTTACATTTAATATTGAGGAGCAATAAAGAGATAATAAAGACCAAAGCCTTTGGTAGGAGGAAGTATTTGAAAACAATAAAATACTCAATGCACCAGTTATTATCAGCTGTATGCATCATAAGCTTGCTACCAGTCTCCTCTTCTAAAATGAGGGAATTGTAGCTAATGGGAAGACGGTTGGAATGTCCAGTCCAGAAGCAGATAGAGTTAAAAACAGTCTAGCCACTGATGCTACCAGATTGTGGAGTCAGGACACATTTTCACATTTACTGTATTATCTCTGGTGGCTGCTCCACCTTTACATCACCCCTCTCCTACCATTGTGATCCTTTAGCTGCCCATTCTCCCTATCAGTTGTGTTTCTCATTAATCTTCCCTTCCTCCTTGTCAGTTTCCACCTCCCTGTTACTCAGCATCCCTTTAGGCCTGCCCATCTCTTAATCCTGCAACTTCTTCTCCTTCCCACCCTCACACTTCAACCCAAGTGTTCACTTTTGTAATATAAATTAACAGTTTAAAACATATCTTCAAAGAAGATAACATAAATTCATTACAATGGTTGCAGTGTACCCTAAGCAATCATACAGTCTTGCTGTTGTGACCCTTGTACTCCTTTCACCTTTCTCATACAATTGGTCTTCATTTTTAGTCAGATTATGAACCCTTCAGAGCAGAACCCATACTTTTTTATATGTTAGGTAGGCAATTTAGCACACTTCGGATGCTATGAAACAAGTAACGAGAGTTAGGAAAAGCTATAACAATCATAAAAATACATAATTGTTCAAACCTTAGTAATGGAATATTTTTATAAATGGAACAAAGACCCCCTTTGATGTTGAGAGATCCACAAAGTCAAAAGCCTTATTACTTCAGCGGAATTCCTAGGTTCATCTGGGAACATTTTAGAAATCACCTATTTGTTTAAATGATCGGAATATAATTTTTTTAAATCCTAAATTTACTTGAACACCAGACACTAATGTAGCAATAAAAGAGCTTTAGGCATTAAAAATATTTTGATTGGCTGAGTTCTTAAGTAATTTATAATGAGGAAAGGTGTTGAAATACTCTCTTTGCAGTTCAGTTGGCTGTTTACATGGCTCAGCAAGTTAATCTGATAGAGAATAGCATGCGAGTGATTTATTTTTATTTAGATAAATCACTTGATGTCAACACCCAATTTATTTAAAATACTAGAGAATGTGATAAACAAAGACTTATTCTGTTGATCCAGGTCTGGGTTACCCAACCCATGGCCTGGGGGCCAGAATGCAGCCCCCCCAAAGGCTGCTATCTGACCTGTGGGTTGCAGCAACAGCCCTTCCACCTCCACCCAGCTAGAGCCAAAGAGCAACCCCTCCCCTTCAGCCTCATGCCAACTGGGAGCAGCCTCTTCCTTCCCTCTACCCCAGCCCCATGTACCACTCTGCACTGCACAAGCCAGGACTCAGGAGCAGAGGTGGATGTGGGAGGTCAGCCACTTCCGGCTGAAAGGGGATGCTCCTGCAGCTGTATGCTGTGCAGCTAGTGCAACTCCCCCCCCCCCCCCCCTTGGATAGATAACCCTCCCCCTTTCACCCAAGACCTGCCTCCCCCTCACATGCCAGCCAAGTCCAACAGGAATGCAGGCCAGTCCAGCACCCCGGAGCCCGACCCTGCAGTACCCCAGCCAGCTGGAATGCTGCTCTGTACATTGTGGCAGCTGCCTCAGAACCTGGCTGGGGGAAGCAACCTCCCCTCTCCCTGGCTGCTGGCGGCAGGGGCCATGTGAACCAGAGATCCCAGTTCCCCTCCTACCCCCACTTTCCAGACCACTTTATTTGGGTACCAGTCCAACAGCCAGCTAAGGTGTTGAGGAAGGGGGGGGGAAACACTTCCCCCAGCCAAGCCCTGGCAGGCAGGAGGGACCACTCATCCAGCTGCCAGGGAGAATAATGGAATTTGTGGTAGGGCACAGCGGGAGAAGGGCAGAGCCACCCCCTTCTACCTCTGTAAGTTGCACAGTGGGGAGAGCATGGCAGCCATAGGCAAGGGGGAGGCACGTGAGTCACACTATCAGTTTACATGTCCTCTCCCTGGCTCTCCAAAACGCCTCACCCCACCAGCTCCCACCAACAAAAATAGAAGTTTGCACGTGTACACCGCCCTTCCCCTGCAATCCTGTACCAGCCATCCAGGAACAGCAGCACCCCCTCCCTGCATCTGAAACTTGCTCACCTGCTCCCGAGTGAGAAAAAAAATTGTAATGTGGCCCCTCATTCTAAACGACTCCAAGCCTTATGTATGGGGGCATGGCTGGGTGTAAGAGGGGAACTATTGATGGGATACATTAGAAAAGAGAAGTACAACATGTAAAAAGATATTGGAGAAGAAAGGAGAAACATAAAATATCAGGTAGGAATAAGAGTCTACAATGTAACAAAAAGGAAGGAGAGAGCTGTAGTTGGAATGGAGAGAGAGAAGAAAAAGAAGAAACAGGCTCTTGGCAGAAAATTTCTAAACTGGAAACTAGAAATTCAGCTCCCAAGTGTCAGCAGACCAGGTCATAGGTAATCAGGCCTAGCGGTCTGAGTCAGAGAATCAGAGACAAGGAGCAAGACAGTTCAACTCAAGAATCAGTGATGGTCAGGTCTGAAGTCTGAAACCAAATGCCAGCGCCAGGGGTCAGGCATAGTCAGAGCTGAGGGACAGAGATGGATTACCAGGAGCAGGCTGGTTCTGAAGCTGGAGCAAAGCTGGAACAGGATGGGAATAATGTTGGGTGCAAGACAGGATCTGGGCTGGAGCTGCAAAGGAGCAGAAGCAGAGCTTGGAGAGACAAGCACAGAGAGGCATGGGTATTGAGCAGCCAGCGAGGAGCTGCTGCTAGGTTTAAGAGCTGGCGTGCTGGCTTCTTCAACTAACCAGGCAGAGCAGTCCATCAAACAGCCTGGCTGGCTCATGAGGATGTCAAGAGTACTGAGCAGGTGCAGCTGAGGGCCTTATTCCTGATACAAAAGTCTGTATATAGGTACCTTAATCATGGGATTTTTAAAATTGCTTAAATGAATGAGAAGCACAAGTCCTATTGATTTCAAATGAACATAGTGTCTTAAATTTAGGCTCAGGTTTGTTTGGTTTTTTTTTTTTAATAAAAATTTTGGCTGCTGAAGACCACATAAACAGTGGGTGAAATCGAGATGGAAAAGAAGATCCATCAAAAGCACAAAACACTGGACTACTTAAGACTGGTCAGAAAGGATATTGCTAATATATTATTTAATTAACATCACCAGTATAGTTCAACAATTATTTTTTTTTGCAGTATTTGAGCAGCCCTATTGCTTGTCGCCTCCTTTTTATCAAATAATATCAAATTAATTGTGGTGACATTTGAATATATTTAACACATTTTTTTACTATGGCTAGCTCTGAATATAGTTTTGTAAAATTTGTTAAATGTAAAATTAATTGACAAGCACAGTAAAAATAATTACACAATTTTTATATTTTAAATTTCAGGGAGAGTAGTGCTGGGTGAGTAAAGCAGCATCAATATTTTACATCCTGTTTTAGAAGGCTTAATCCTCCAGCCAATAGGTGTCAGGTCAATTTCTTCAAGCCATGTATTTTCTAGTTCATTACCTGATAATTAGAAGGAATAATCAGATAATCAGAAAAAGGTGAATTTATTGGAACTTCTCCAAAAGAGCTTAGCAATGTAATGGATTATTGCTTTACAATAGCTTTTTACCAGTAGAGACTCGATTTCAAGTTTTCTTTGAGCCACAGCTGAAAATAATTTTGGTAGTCTCTACTACACACTCCACACTTTTCCACTGCACAAAACCACCACGCAGTTCAGTATATTTTAGCACAGTTAGTCTACTGTGGTGAAAACCCAGGACTATAATAGTAGCAACTGTTGTGGGACAAGATTGAAGAATATTGTTGGAGCTGTATGGGTAAGTTTACAACAGTGCTTGCCTACCCTAAGGACATTGTACATTATCTCGTGGAGTTGGGCCTTCCTTGGTACTACCGTAATACAAATAATAGCGCGGGGAGGTATAATTATTTATTCACTTTCTTGAACACTAACTATACCAGTAACAGGGCCAGCAACAGAAATTCTGGGCCACGGAGCAAACCGGTCCCATCCTGGCTCTTCCTTCCACAGCTCCACCCACAGTCCACCCCTGGTCCTCCCAAGGCCATTCCCCTTGCCCACCTCATCCCTCCTTTCCTCTCTCCCTCCCACTTGCCCCCTTCCTCTCTTCCTTCCCTTAGGCAGAGAGCAGGAGGAGACTGGTGGGGAGAAAGGACATGATGAGCAGTGGCAGGGGGAGGAGAGGAGGGACTCAGGTGGCAAGCAGTGGTGGGGAGCCTAAGAATGGGAGAGAGGAGCAACATAGCAAGCAACTGGCTGGGGCCAGGCGGGGTCTGGGATGGAGTGTGGGTGTGGGCACAGGCAAAAGAGGCCCTGACCCTTTTAAATTGCTGGATCTCATGGCAATTGCCCTGTTTTCTCTTCCTTTTAGCCCTCCCCCAAGCAGGTTTGACCAGTAACATTTTTTAAATACATTTCCAATCAGAAGAACAGATTAAATTACTTGTGCTGAGTGTTGTGAAGGTGGGTGTGTGATCATTCTTTTATAAAAGCCTGTTCGTGATTACTGAATGATATTCTTGTAAAAATAATACAGTCCACTGAGATGCAGCATCTCATTCAAAAGGATGCATTATCAAACAGTAATAATTAATTACATTAGCACCAAAGGATAATATAGTTAGAGAAAAGTAACTTCTGTTTTTACTCAGTTCCTAAAGTATTTTTCTTATTTAAACTTTTAGGACCCTTCAAAGTTGTACAAGAAAGCTGGTGAAGTTGCAGCAGTTGAATTCTGTGCTGAAGATGTACAAGAAGAAACAAAGCTTTCTCCACTACCCACTGAAATGACAGATTATGGAAAGTCAGGTCCTCTTGTTATTACTAGCCGTGATCTTGACTTGAAGGATAGAGCACAAATTAATGGAGCAACGACCGTAACAGAAAAATTGGCTCAACTTATTGCAATTTGCCCCCCCTCTAAGTCTTCCAAAACAAAGCAGAAGAGGCCAGGAACTGGAACTGCATCTGGATTGGTTAAAAACTCCGGGAAGAAGCTGCCAGGAACTGCAGCTGGATTGGTTAACAAGGATTTAGAAAAGAAATTGCCAGGAACTAACATTGCTGCTGGATTAGTTAACAAGGACTCAGGGAAGAAGCCACTGGGGACTGGCACTGCAGCCATATTGGTTAACAAAGACTCTGGGAAGAAGCCACCAGGGATTGGCTCTTTAGCTGGATTGATTAATAAGGACTCTGGAAAGAAGCCACCAGGGATTGGCACTCCAGCTGGATTGGTTAACAAAGACTCTTGGAAGAAACCGCCAGTGACTAGCTGTGTGGCTGGATTAGTTAATAAGGACTCTGGGAAGAAACTGTCAGGGATTGGCTCCCCGGCGGGATTAGTTACCAAGGAGTTGGGGAAGAAGTCACTGGGGATTGGCACCCCATTGGGATTGGTAAGCAAGGAACTGGGGAATAAACTGCTGGGGATTGGCACCCCAGTGGGATTGATAAACAAGGAGTCTGGGAAGAAGCTGCTAAGGATTAGCACCCCGGCAGGGTTGATTAACAAAGACTCTGGGAAGAAGCTGCTAGGAATTGGCACCCTAACGGGATTGGTTAACAAGGAATCTGGGAAGAAAGTGCCAGGGATTGGCACTGCAGCAGGACTGATTAACAAGGATTCTGGAACTCTGAAAGCTGACTCTCTGAGTTCTGCCTCAGAGCCCTTCAAGCTTTCTTGCAGTACAAACCTCAATAACCTTGAAAGCCATGGGACTACAGAATTATTGAAAGACAATACCAACAGTAAAAGTATTGAGAAACATGTTTTAAGACAGACTAAAGATAATATCTTGGAAAAGATTTCAGTTCGCAAAGAGATTGCAGGCATAGACAAAGAAATATTTAATGAAGGAACCTGTATTCAGCAGGACAGTTTCTCATCCAGTGAAAAGGGGACTTATGAAACATCCAAGCATGAAAAGCAGCCTCCAGTGTATTGCACTTCACCAGACTTCAGGACAGGAGGCGCTTCAGATGTATCTACAGCAAAGTCCCCATTTAGTGCTGTAGGAGAGGGAAATCTCCCATCACCCTCACCCACAGTGTCTGTTACTACCTTAAACAGGAGCCCCACAGCAGTTTCCTCTCAGTTAGCTTCAAATCCATCGTATATAACTACCACAGCAGATCTCTTAGAAGGAATTTCTGAGCAGATTGGGAAGACCCAGTTTTCTTCAGACAGTCCACTTCTGAATCTGAACAGATCATTGAATCACAGTCTGAGCACTGATTTTAAAGGTGTGAATAAAGAATTAAATGATTCAAAGGCTACGCACACAGATACCACAAGAACTGGTCCCTCCATAGGGAAAAACCCCAATATGGCAATTGAATCAAATGTTCATGCTACTGTCACCTCTTCAGTGGTTAGCTTCACAAGTTTGTTTAATACCAAGCAGTTTATAAAGATTGGTGCAATAACTGCATCAGGGAAACCTTGCCAAGGAGCTGGAAATTTGAGTGCTAGTCAGTCAAAATCTTTAAAGAAAAGAAAAGGAAGGAAACCACGATGGACTAAAGTGGTGTCTCGAAACATGTGTCGCCCTCCAAAGGGTTTAGAATTAGAAAGGTCAGAGCTTTTAAAAAACATTTCATGCAATGCACTATCAAACAGTAATCTGGAGCAGGTCAAGTTCTTGAAAAATATAGGGTCAACTTCATTTGTAGAGCATGAATTTGTCAAACATCAGTTGCCGAAACTGAGCAAATCTAGTAGTGGACAGTCACTTGCTCTGTTAACTGAGGCTGACAAACAGACTCAAAAATTCTATAGTACTCACAAACAGCCCTCCAGTGTGTGTATGTCAGGTGACATCTTTCCAGAAATTTATAAGCCTAAAAGAGGAAGGCCTAAATCAAAGGAGATGCCCCAGCTGGAAGGTCCCCCAAAGAGAACCTTAAAGATTCCAGCATCAAAAGTCTTCTCTGTGCATTCAAAGGAAGAGCAAGAGCCTCCTGTTCTGCAGCCGGAGATAGAAATTCCTTCCCTAAAACAAAGCTTGACAGGACAGGCTTTTCCTAAGAAGAGAGGGCGACCTAAAAGGCAGATTAGATCAGCTCTTAAAATGAAGCCACCTGTTCTGTCTGTGGCACCTTTTGTTGCTACAGATAATTCAAACAAAATGGAATCTGAAAGTGATCAGCAATGTAGTGGGGATTTTTTTGAGAGGAAGGACCAGCTCATAGGTCCAGAGGAAGCTCAGAAAACTAATATGTGCAGCATGAGAGACATTGAGATGGAATCGGACAGAAAAGTTACCAAGAGAAATAATGGGCAATTAATGAAAACAATTATCCGAAAAATAAACAAAATGAAAACTTTGAAGCGAAAGAAGCTTTTGAATCAAATCCTCTCTAGCACAGTGGAACCAAATAACAAAGGGAAAGTGCAATCAAAACTCCACAATACAGTGTCAACCCTCGCTGCCACATTTGGTTCAAAATTAGGCCAGCAGATAAATGTCAGCAAGAAAGGAACCATTTACATAGGAAAGAGGAGAGGTAGGAAACCTAAGACTGTCCTAAATGGTATTTTAACTAGTACTTCTGCCAGTTTTACTATGCTTGAGAATACTGGCCAGCAAACAGCTGGGACAACTCTAGGACAAGTACTTCCTCCTTTACTACCTTCAGCAACTAATAATTCAGAGGTTCTTCCATCTCCAGTGTCCTCACAGTCTTCTGCAGCAAGTGGAGGGCAGAGTCCTGTCAGCAGTGATGCAGGATTTGTTGAACCCAGTTCAGTGCCATATTTACATATCCACTCCAGACAGGGAAGTGTAGTTCAGACTCTTGCAATGAAAAAGGCCTCCAAGGGAAGGAGGAGATTATCTCCTCCTACTTTATTGCCGAATTCTCCTTCTCACTTAAGTGAGCTGACATCATTGAAGGAAGCCACTCCTTCACCAATTAGTGAGTCCCACAGTGAGGAGACAGTTCCCAGCGACAGTGGAATAGGAACAGATAATAACAGTACTTCAGATCGAGCAGAGAAGTTCTGTGGGCAGAAGAAGAAAAGACATTCATTTGAGCATGTTTCCCTCATTTCCCCTGAAACCTCAACAGTTTTAAGCAGCCTAAAAGAAAAACATAAACATAAATGTAAGCGCAGGGGCCATGATTACCTCAGCTATGATAAAATGAAAAGACAGAAGCGAAAAAGGAAAAAGAAATATCCTCAGCTCCGAGGAAGGCAAGACCCTGATTTCCTTGCTGAATTAGAGGAACTAATAAGTCGTTTGAGTGAAATTAGAATAACTCACAGAAGTCATCATTTTATACCCCGGGACCTACTGCCTACTATTTTTAGGATAAACTTCAATAGTTTTTATACTCATCCAACATTTCCTTTAGATCCTTTGCACTACATTCGAAAACCTGATTTAAAGAAGAAGAGAGGCAGACCTCCCAAGATGCGTGAGGCTATGGCAGAAATGCCCTTCATGCATAGTCTTAGTTTTCCTCTTTCCAGTACTGGATTCTATCCCTCTTATGGCATGCCTTATTCTCCTTCTCCCCTTACAGCTACTCCAATAGGATTAGGTTATTATGGAAGATACCCTCCAGCTCTTTATCCTCCACCACCTTCTCCTTCTTTTACTACCCCCTTGCCACCACCTTCTTACATGCATACAGGCCATTTGCTTCTTAATCCTGCCAAATACCACAAGAAGAAGCATAAGCTTCTACGTCAGGAGGCCTTCCTCGCAACTAGCAGGACTCCACTCCTCTCTATGAGCACCTATCCCAGTGTTCCACCTGAAATGGCTTATGGCTGGATGCTTGAACATAAACATAGACATCGTCATAAACATAGAGAACATCGTTCTTCAGAGCAACCTCAGGTTTCCATGGACACTATTACAGCCAACAGCTCTTCCAGAACAGTCCTGGAATCCCTGAAGCGCTATAGATTTGGGAAGGAGGCTGGTGGTGAGAGATACAAACATAAAGAGAAACACAGGTGTCATATGTCTTGTCCGCACCTTTCACCTTCAAAGGGTTTGCTAAGCAGAGAAGAACAGTGGGTCAGGAGAGAGCCTTCGGAGTCTAATTCATTAGCCCTGGGATTACAGACACCATTACAGATAGACTGTTCTGAGAACTCTCCAGGTCTGTCCTTGGGAGGATTTACCCCTAGCTCTGAGCCAGCTAGCAGCGATGAACACACAAATCTTTTCACAAGTGCAATAGGCAGCTGCAGAGTCACCAACTCGACCAGCACTAGTGGACGTAAAAAATTAACTGACAGCCCTGGACTCTTCAGTGCACAGGACGCTTCACTCAGCCGCCCTCTCAGAAAGGAACCTTTGCCTTCTGTTGAAAAGGCACTACAGCCACTGTCAGGTAGGAGCGCTCTTTATGGTTAATCCCTTCTCATTGGTGGTATTGCTGCATTATCTTATTCCATAGGTAAGATAATTTTTGAAAAGTTTGGTGGTAAAAGTTACATTGGTTTATTACAAAAAAGTTTCCTATATTGGGAAACTACCAGTATAATGGAGTTCTGAAATGCTGTTTTTCACTTGGAATATCTCCACTGTATTGGGATACTATCCTATATAGCACTGGAGAGCGTGTATTGTACTGTCATATACATAGGGATACTACTATCAAGATTACCAAAATGGAATCTCACGCAATCCTTTCTATTGTTACAGCAAAACAATAATAATCATTATGGTTAGGATGTACTTTCATTATAAGATCCAATTTTTGAGCACTTTTGACTTTCTGGGAAAATTATTCTTTGGGCTGAAATTTCCTATGCTGATTCCAATCTAAAAAAGTAGGTTTTGGTTTTTGGTTTGTTTAATTTGGTAAAATTTTATTTGGCTGGTTTGAGCTAACCAGCATTATACTTTTTTGCACCCATTCTTTAAGAAAATGTTCAGATTTTTCTTTACACTTAGCTAACACAGCTTAATTTTGAAGTATGGTAATAGTCATAAAATAAATTATATAAAATTGTCACCTATTTATACAGCAGATCCTGTACCTTTTTGTGTCTCTAAATCATATATGTTTGCTTAACCAAAACCTTTTTCTTTTTACTTCTTTATTCCCCTTAGCACTATAGAATCAATGCAGTTATGTGAGAGTCAGCTGGATTCTTCAATAATCTGTGCATTAATAGAGTTGTTAACTAAATTCCAGTTGCAGAATCTTTATTACTGATGATTAAGCAGTTAATGTGCTGTGATGGCTGCTTATCGTAATAATCTGGTTACTTTGTGCTCCCCCCTCTGTTTTTGGAATCCACTTGTTCTGTCTTGTATTATAGTTCAATTGTAAACTCTTTGGGGCGGGGACAGTCTTTTTGTTACATGTTTTCAGTGCTTGCTATAACGCAGCTTTGATCCCTGACTGGGGCCTCCAGGTGCTACTATAAAATAATAATAGTAATAATAATTAATAATAAGAGTGATGCATGAGCCAGAAACAACACATCTTAATATTCATATCTAGGTTGGTTTGCATAACTCTTACTTGGGTAACTTATCTTCGTTCAAGTTGTAAGTAAAAAGTTGAAGCGAAATCTAACCTGAGACGATAAACGTAGAATCCCATGATGACATTTTTACTGAATTACTGTTCAGAGTATGCCTACATTTTACAATTTCATACCAGTTTGCAGTGGTGTAGCCGTGGATATGAGAGAGAAAAGGTATGTGAAGTAATATCTTTTATTGGACCAATTCTTGTTGATGGAAGATACAAGCTTTCAAACTACACAGAGTTCTTCAGGTTTGGGGAAAGAAATCAGATTGTCTGGGCTAAGTTGAGATAGATAGTTAAGCATAAGTGGTAACATGTTCTGGATGTCACTTTAGATAAGGAGTGGGCTATAAAGGCTAAATATGCAAAAGAGATGTGAAGTGGGCCATTAAGGATTAACAGGTGTGTGCTACAGATCATTGTAATGAATCATGAAGCCTGGTAAATCCATGGTTTTTAGTGTCCAGCAGCATTAAGATCTTAAGTTCCTAGGCTAACTTTTGAAGGTGTTTTGTAGGCTTGTTTTGAGGATGAGTATTGCAAGAACAGCTTTGGAGGAACCACTTTGTGAAAAGTGTTTTCCTACAGGTGGTTTTCTGTCGTCTTATCTGTCCCTTTCTTAATGGTTTTTAACATTGTTAGTCGTTTTAACTGCCACTGCACATAGAAAATTTGTTTTCAGAAAACTATCCACAATGACTTGAAAATCTTTCTTGAGTGGTAACCACTACTTTAGACCTCATCATTTCGTATGTGTAGTTGGTATTATTTTTTCCAATGTCCATTACTTTTCATTTATTATCATTAAATTTCTTCTGCCATTGCTCAGTCATCCAGTTTTGTGAGATCCTTTTGTAACTGTTCACAGTCAAACTTAGGCTTAATTATTTTGAGTAAATTAGTATTGTCTACAAACTGCCTCCTCACTGTTTACCTCCCCCTTTCCAGATTATTTATGAGTATGTTGAAAAGCACAGAGCTTTGGAGGACCTCGCTGTTTGCCTCTCTCCATTATGGAAAACTGACCATTTATTTTTACCCTTTGTTTCTGATCTTTTACCCAATTACTGATCCATGAGAGGGCCTTTCCTCTTATCCTCATAACTGCCTACATTGCTTCAGAGCAAGTCCAAGTATGCTATGTCGACTGACTCACCCTTGTCTACATAATTGTTGACCCCCTCAACTTATTTTAACAGGGTGGTGAGGTGATGGGCAATGTAAATATATCCATGTTAACAGATTAGCTGTACCACATTTGATATTAAAGCAGTGGTCTGTATGTATGTTTATTGACCACATGTCTGTAAATTTAATTTGTAAAGAAGATAGTCACAAACTAAATTCTTTATTATCTGTAATCTCTGGAGAAAACCTAGAAACACAGAAACAATGTATATCTTGTCTTCAGGTGCTGGAGTAGAAAGCAGAGAGTTATATTAGCTAAAGCAGCTTTTCAAGTTTTCTAACAAGAAGCTATAGATAAACAGACATTCTTTTGAAGCTGCCTGTAAACATCACAAACTGCTACAGGTTCCAGTGTGTTCTGTCTCTAAAGTAAAAATGGAAAACTTATTAAATGAAGGATCCATTTGATTGGTCTCTCCAGAATTCAGGATCCACTTAAAGCTACAACTGAGAAAACAAAGACTAAAAAGCTGCCTGAAAATGAAATGAACATCACAGCTTTAGATGTAACAGCAAAGGCCATTATCAACAGTGTAAGTAATTAGGACCTTGCAGTACAATTAGGAACTGATGAGAAAGAGATTCCCCCTTGAAGGAGTCCTGGAGGATGCAGTTAGGTCCAAGTGACACATAGTCAGCTTGCAATGCTACATATGGGCAGAGAGTCGTAAATTAGACTTCTCATGTACTTCAGTAATAGAAAGCTAGCTCGTATATGAAGAAAGACATCAGTAGGTACAGCATTTAAAGGAATATAGAAGTGATTAATCATAACTTAGATAAATATTTACTAAACAAGTATATCTAGAAGACAATGAGGTAATGTGACATGAAGGTTTTTTAAGTTGTTAATGGGCCTGTTTCATATCATAACTTCAAAATCTATTGTATCTTACCCTGTGGGGGGTATAAAAGTGCTGTGTCCCCCACTGAAAGGCTGAGAATTTTCCCTTTCCAGTGATTTAAAGTTCTCATTTCTAGCTTTGCTGGGTCAAAAATATCAGCTCTTATTCCTGTCACAGCTTCACAGTTGATTCTCCACCATGGGACATGGGGCAGTGAAGGGGGATTTCCGTATTTGGAAGGAAAAATATAAGGCATTTTATGGCAGGCAAGTTTTTTTTAAATGTTGGTTGTTTGAAGCTGCTCAAAGACTTGTAAGTTAGCATTAGGACAATTTCTATGCAGAAGTGTGTGCTTCTGAACAATTAGTGACAGAGAAAGTGTTCTTTTACAGGAGCCCTGCCTGCTTGCATTTATAATATGTGGGAAAAGTAATATGTGATTACTGTAATATATATGCATGGGGGCAGAGTTGAGAATGTATAGGCAACTTTAATTTTGTCAATTCCTTCTTTTAACTATTGTGTTTTGCATTCTGAAAATTCTTTTAATTTAGTGGGTTTTTATGGAATTATATACATAATTTGGATACAAAATTAAGGTATAAAAATGCTTCCTTTTCTGCCTTCAGCAAGGAACAAAATTGTGGTAATTTTAAAAAATGCCAAGGTAGCAAGTAGAGTCTTAGGCTAGCAAAAGTCAAAGCTTATAGATGTGTCTCATCATTGGTTCTTAAGTCATGGAAAATAATTTTTAAAGAAAGAGCGATAGAAACACGACTATTAGTGTTTCATGCCAATGATAGGGGGTGTTTTTGATGCTCACTGGCTTGCAGTTTTGCAGAAATTAGATTAGGATTAACTGTCCATCTCTGTGTTCGTTTAAAAATTATATCTGAGTAAATTATATTAGTTGTTTGAAGCAAGTATTTGTGTTATGACCCAGTGATCCAATTTAATAGATGTAAATGCAACTAGATTCCATGGTGATCTGTATGGTGTTTATGTGTAATCATAATAATTGTAAAAGTCCTATTTCAGATCATTAAAAATATTTTAGTTAAAAAAGAACTAACCTTATTTAGCTCTTGATATTTATGAAGAAAGTTCCAAAATGCTAAGTCATCAAGGAGTTAAGTTTGAATAAGAGGAGTAGAAAACTGATTGTGGTAGTTAGTGTAGTTCTGGGAATTTCCTGAAGAATTCCATTATGGTGAATGATCTGACTTGGGTTTTATGAGAAACAGCCTAATTAGAGGAAAAGCGGAGACATTTTAGGTTAAAACCTGCTTGTGTAGGCTCTGAATCACTCTCCCTCTTGTAGTGCATTTAATTGGTGAGTCAGATGAAATGTATCGTTTTCAGTAAATGTATTTCCCACAATTGAAACCAGCTGAGGTTTTCTTGTGGAATTAGCTTTTAGCTTAGCATTCAGCTCATTCACAAGAAGCTTCTAGTACTGCTTGTCAGCTGTGCAAAACAGCAGAGGCTTTCAGAACTGCATCTAGGAACAAGTTCCAAGATTAGAGCTTTATGAAAAGATTGGTTCAATTTCATGTTTGCTTTTTTACCTTTTTTACCATTACACTAGCGTGATTTTGAAACCCCAAGTGTTCATAAGAAGCTCAGATTTGCATATACTTTAGAGACAATAATTGGAAGGAAGGGACAATCTGTGGTACAGTAAAGGGAGTTCATTTTATTAAACCAGATGTAAATTTTGTGCCACTGTGGAGAGAAGATTGACTCAGAGCAGTTAAATTGACCAGTAGGAAGTGAGAGTAACAGCAGGGAATGCTTTCTAAAATTGTTGTAAATTGTCATTAGAGACTAACCACAATATTATATTTTAAACTGTCCACTCCACATGGTTTCCTTTCTTCTGGAATAGTCTTTTCATCGGGAACACAAGGTTTGTGTCCAGCGTCTGAAGCCATTCTGGGATATCACTGACCCCATAAGTCTTATAGCATATCTAGTATCAATGGCATCATAGATACATGCATTCTGGGCCAAGTAAAACAGGAAGTGTCGGGATTTGACAGAAGATAAAAAGAAGTTTTCCAAAAGGTAAGTTAAGGCTTTTTGTTATATGCTGCGTGCTTTCTGTGGTTAGCAGAAACATTCAGCACATAAATCCATACGAACTTAGAAATCATCAACCCTATGCAGTTCACCTTTAAACGGTTTGGACACTAAGGGTAAGTCTATGCTGCATTTAAATGTCACCAGCTGGCCTTTGTAAGCTGATTCTGACTTGTGGGATTTGGGCCACCGGGCTGTAAAATTGAGGTGTAGATGCTCAGGCTGGATCTCAGGGTTGGGGACCCATTGTGGTATGTCTACAGTTTAAACCTAGGGTTAGTAGAAACTCAGGTTACTAGACCTGGAGTTTTTTTAACGTAGGGTTGGAGCATCTACATTTATTTGTAACTTCAGGTTCCGAGTTGTCCCAACTGAGGACTAGGTGTCTACACTGCATTCTGCAGGCCCCAGTCCATATCCCAAACTTCCTACTGCCTTCCCAAAATATGGCTACCGTAATCCTTTGTTTGTGGTGCAGTGTGGGAAAACTTGACTGTCCAGAGCACAAAGAAAGTTGGTTAGTAGGATTTCAGGATACTTTCGGTGGACTTCCAGAGCACAGGTCCATTGGGGCTATGTCTGTACAGCTAAGCAGTAGAGCTTGAACCCTGGGTCCCAACTTGACTCAGGCTTGGACTTCTGCCCTTGTGGGGTCTTGGTACCCTGGTTCTGAGCCCTGGATTAGCATAATTTGTGTGTAGACAAAAGGGGGGATAAACTTGGGCCTCAGTTCAAACCGTGAGCTTACCTTGCAGCTTAGACATGCCAGAATTATTTAAGGCCCTGGTGTTCTCATTAGCTATTTGGGCCTTTCAGGCTATGTTTGCACCACCATTAGAAACCCATGGCTGACCCATGCCAGCTGACTTGGACTAAAGAGCTATTTAATCAGTGTAGATATTTGGGCTAGAGCTGAAGACCAGGCTCTAGGCTCCTGCAAAGTAGGAGGAGTCCAGAACCTGGGCTGTAGCCCAAGCCTGCACTGCAGTTAAGCAGCCCCTTAACCTGAGCCCCATGAACCTGCGTCAGCTGGCAAGGGGGTGTCTAACTTCAGGGTAGACGTACCCTTAGTTGTGCCACTTGTGCATCAGCTCCTAACAGCTGGAATGTATTGCAGAAGATTTAGGTAAGTAAACCAAATGATTGTGCTTTGAGCTAACAAGGAACACAAGAAGTACATAGTCTTCTAGTGTTCCTTGTAGAGACTCTTTGTAGTGTTACTTTGCATCATAGAAGTGCTGATGGCCTATCTATTGTCTGCCTGATGCCTCACTGATATTTTAGGATCCAGAAGAATATACCAGTACTTAGAACTCTAGCCTGAGATACTGAGGAACAGTATAATGAGGGCCTCTAGTCTCCTTCACCACAAGCACTGTCCCCTCCCTATTTTCCTCTCTAAAATAAGGTTTTCTCTTAATCTGTCCCAGTCTACCTCCCAATTTGATGACAGTTGGAAGATAAACTTACCCCTTCCAATGGCCAGATAGCTTCCTACTCCCCACCTGCTTACACACATCTGCTGGCCTGTCTCTTGACAAAAAGCAAATTCAGATCTCCTTGTCAGCTTCTTTCTGCTGTCAGCTTTTGTTTTTGACAGTTACCCCTGCTGTTTGTGCGGAGTTTGGATCTAATGGAAGAGCAAGGCGCCAGTAAGGCCAAAGGATGCATGAATACAGGTCTAACTAGTATTCACAGTGGGCCTGAAACCAGGCCTTCTCATGAACACTGTTTCTCCCAGTGTCCTTCCTAATTCCTTAAGAAATTGGATTGTCCACACGTGACATCCAACTGTGCATTTGCCTTGTTAGTTTCCTAAACTGAACAGTCTGGTGACAGCTGTTGTATTGCTCCTATATGTTTTTTTTTAAAGCTCTGAATATCTTTTCTGGATATTATTTTAAGGCATAATGATATTTAGAAAACTCCCTTTGATAAAAATAAACCATTTTTTCACAGTTTTGGTAGTTTGTTAAACATGCTCTATTCTCATTAAGACCTCTTTATGATTAATGTGTTCCAGAAAGAAAGAGGAAAAAAAGGTGGGGTTCTCTGTATCTAAAAGTAGCTGAATAGACAGTGAAAGTAAAGAAGAATCTGCTTTTTCTCTCATGCCTAGTTGTGTTTGAGGCCTGTAAGCTATAGTCTTTTGTATAAAACACACATGTTCCATAGGCTGCTTTTTCCCTTGAAAGGCTTCCATCCAAATGGGGATCATACCTATTTGCTATTTGAAATAAGAGATCAGGTATATTCAGATCAGCATAGCCCTGCTTTAGTTGGCTGTGCTCTCTGCTTTGGTTAGTTATAGTCCTTTGTTCAGATGACACGTAGAAAAATTAAGAAGCAATATTGTTGCTGGAAAAGGGTATTGAACAAGTGTTCATTCAGAGTGCAGGAGGTTCAGGATGCTTTTAGCAGCATTTGTCCAAGATGGTTGTAAGCAAGTTGAGCGCTGGGAAAGGGACACTGGGTAGCTGGGGTACAAGGGACCACTTTGTGCCATTTATCCAGGGTGAGTTGTCTGAGGCTATGTACATTCTACAAACTTGTCCCGCAATAAAAACTATTGCGGGACAAGAAAAGCGCTATATTTATAGCGCTTTGGTATGTACACACCTGCTACTTGAATCACAAAGGAGCGTTCACTGTGTGAACACTCCTTTGCGATACAAGAGCAGTGCATGGTGGGCACCTGTCCCACCATGCACTGCCTACAGCCAGCCCCCTAGCTCAGCCCCAGGGCTTCGGGTGGCAGCAGGGACTCCCGCCGTCACTCAAAGCCCCGGAGCTGAGCTAGGGGGCTGCAGGGCTTCGGGTGGAGATGGGAGCTGCGGCACCGCTGCCAGCTGAAGGCCTGCAGGCCCCTAGCTCAGCCCAGGGCTTCAGGTGGCAGTGGGAGCCCCTACCGCCACCCGAAGCCCCGGGGCTGAGCTAGGGGGGTGGCCCGAACCCTAGTTAAGCCCTGGGGCTGAGCTAGGGTTCAGGCCACCACACCTGAAGCCCGGGGCTGAGCTAGGGGCTGCAGGGCTTCGGGTGGCAGCAGGGGCTTCGAGTGGCTTGTGCCGCGCAACAAGAAGCTTTCATGTGTGGACGCTTTGATTGTTATCGCGCAGTAAGGAGCCTTACCGCGCGATAACTCTGTAGTGTGTACAAGGCCTGAGTGAAGGCTTGTTCTGCATTCCCAGACACCAACATACAATGGATGGGTCTGGCTTCCTGAATCTCCAAAGCAGCCTGCAAGAGCTGGTAGAATTATGAAGACTTTTGGTGCCCTCTTCTGGACTCTTTACACTAATATGTCCCAGAAAGGATACCATGTGTCCTAAATGCAGGATCTCCTCCCCCATGTTCCCACCATAGTGGAACCCATCTGTTACCCATGCTCACATTTGGAATACTGCAGCGGAAAAATTCTCTGATTCTTCCTTACTGGACTCAGGCTGTCTGTGACAAGGAACACTGGTAAAGAACAGCCTTTGTGGAGTTTGCTAGAAGGGGAAATAAATGCTCATGCTGGGCAGGACTCAAGTGCCAGAGTGATGATGAGACAGCAGGATTAGTAACTCTTCAGTATTATTTGGGTTTGGGAAATGCACAGAGTGCCACAAAGGCTCCAGCATGGGAAACCATCTGAAAGCATAACATTGTCTTAACTGCAGACCAAGGTCAGCAATGCAGAGATGCATGTGGTTTACAAAAATAGGGCGCCCTCTAGAAGAGTGTTTCTCAACCTGGGAGTTCTGACCCAAAAAGGAATCACAAGACTGTTCTCCCCCAGAGTACTGAATGTAAGAATGGCCAGACTGGGTCAGACCAGTGGTCCATCTAGCCCGGTGTCGTGTCTTCTGACTGGAGGGTGCTAGAAGGTTCAGATGGGCATGAACAGAACAGGACAATTGTCAAATGATCCATCCCCTATTGTCTAGTCCTGGATTCTGGTTGTCAAAAGATTTAGGGACAACTGGAGCATTTGGTTGCATCCATGACCATCTTGGCTAATAGCTATTGATGAACCTATTCTCCATGAACTTATTTAATTCTTTTTTTAACCCAGTTATACCTTTGACCTTTGCAGCATCCCCCATAGGTTGACTATGTGTTGTGTGAAATATTTCCTTTTGTATTAAAACTGCTGCCTATTCCCTTCATTGGGTGACACACACCCCTGATTTGTGTGTTACCTGTATGGATAAATAACACTTCCTTATTCACTTTGTTCACACCATTTATGATCTTTATCATATTCCCCCTTAGTTGTCTCTTTTTTTCTGAGCTAAACAGTTGCAGCCTTTTGAATTACTCCTCATATGGAAGTTGTTCCATCCATACCTGTGATCATTTTTGCTGCCCTTCTCCATACCTTTTCAAATTCTAATGGATCTTTTTTGAGAGGAGGTGATCAGAATGTTATGAACTATTCAAGCTGTGATCATACCACAGATGTATAGTGTGGCATTATGATATTTTTTGTCTTATTATCTGTCCCTTTCCTAATGATTCCTAACATCTGGTTAGCTTTTTTGGCTGTCACTGCACATTGAGCAGATGTTTTCCGAGAACTATTTACAATAAGATTTCTTTCTTGAGTGGTAACAGCTAATTGGACATCATCATTTTGTATTTATAGTTAGTTGTCTCCAGCAGGTTTTTCTTTGTCTGAAATGCAAAGAGTATTATTAACCTGGAAGAACAGGTGGACGACTGCTCTCTCCCTGTCCATTACGCAGTAAGCTCTCTGGTTTCTCTAATGTCGGAACATAGAAATGCAAGAATCTGGTCACGCTCAATGCATTTAAGTGGTACCAATTTACCAAAGAAGAGCTGTCCACACTGGGTCGCTATCCCAAAACGTATTTCTCTGTGGTGTCAAATTCAAATTGGGCTAATGTTCTAGCCAATATCCCCCTGCATATATTACAAAGGATATCCCCTTGACAAAATGATTGACTCTTTCCTAATTAAAAATTAGAAGTCACATGTGTACTCTCTCTACATGGAGAGTCTTAAAAGAGTGCTCACAACAGCTTCCCACATATACACCTGAGAGATCTAGAAATAGGTATGCAAAAATCTTCAAGTGCCCATTGGCAAAATCTTTTCATGAGACCACAGCTCAGGATAGTCTGAGAATCTTCACTGAGAATGTAGTGTGCAACTGAGTGACACACAAATCTTTATGGTCTTCAACTTATTGAGAAGAATTAACAGAAAAGTTTAGCTTAATTTCTCTGCCTTTTAAGAGAAGTAGGCCATCTGGAGATACTTTTACCTATAAGCCCAAAGAACTTGCCTAATAATGAAGTCCTTTCTATTTCTAACAAGGAAACTTAGGAACTTCTTCACTAGAAAATATCCCATATGATAAAATACAAGTTGTGTCTGAAAGTTTTCAGTCATAAGGGTAAAACAAGAGGTATGCATCTAAAGGAAGATCTCAGTAGGAAGTGTAGAAACAAACCTTGCAGGCCTCAAAGGGTTAAGTTGTAATTCTTCAACAGAAGTAAAAGGTCTCTGACTGACTACGTTTGAATCAATCCCATCTACTCGTTCTTAAGATTCTCTCATTCCCCAGTTCCCAAACATCATCTCACAAAAGTATGCAGAGTTTTGGATACTTGTCTCTTATTTACATACATAAGAGAACTGGTTCCTATCCCTGATATAGGGCATAGTTTTAGAGATCTACTGTCCTTATTTGCTTGTAGTCAGATGATCGGGCACCAAGGGCTAGATTCATAAAAGGATTTAGGACCTAACTCGCTCTTTAGATGCCTAAATCCCAGAATCAGGCTCCACTGAGATTCACAAAATCTGTCTCCTGAGCCCTCTAGGTGCCTAAAATCCCATACTGTCTACATTTTCATAGTAAAAATTCTCCTGTACACCTGTGTTTCTGTCTTTTTACATGCATACTGCAGCCCCATGCCAAGTATTCATATGCCTAACCTCTAGAGCAGTGCACAAACTAGGAGAAGATAGGCATTCCTCTGCCTAACTCACCTGCAGGGCTGAATCCAGTGAGCATGCTCAGCGTTCGCTGACTGGATTTGGGCCCTATAAATCCTCTTACACAAAATGGCTGGAGGGGTGGGGGTGAGGAGGCTGGAAACCCTCATAACACATCTAGAATGTGGGAGACCCTGGGTCAAGTCCCCCCTCTGCCTGCGAGGGAGTTGTTTTGTCGTCCGGCCCCGGCCCCAAGATAAATGAGAAGAGAGAATACTAATGTGATTGAGGGGACTATCGCAGGAAATTTGTCAAAGACATTTTTCCCCCTCAGGTTTGCCATTGAAATGTGTCACTACCAGTTTTGGTTTTGACTGTCCCCTTCACGCTCACAATGGCCCCAGGAGTTTTTCCAATGATTATGGTGATCAAAACGATTACTACAAAATAACATGTGCAAGTAAACCTATAGCTGATGACTATTTGAAAAGAGGGGATTCATGAGTTCAGCCCCATTTGTAGTAGAACATATCTTGAAGCTGTTTGAATTCTTGGGCCTTACCAACCAAATATTTCCCTTCACTTTTCCTAGACCTTGAATTATCTGGATCCTCATAGATGCTTCTCAAGGCAAAGGTTTTCTTTCCCTGAGAGGATCAATAAATAAAATGGAACATCAAAAAAGTCAAAGCCAAAAAATTATGCTTTCCCAGGAAGGGTCTTTCTATGTTTCATAGTGCTACAGTTTGTGATATCATGGATGGACCCATTCAATCTAGGCAAAGAAATGTGGAATGAATTTACCTAAGATGTCTGCCTCTGTCAGAGTGGGAATGTACATAGGGTTGACTTAGCAAATGGGACACATTTTTAGTGGGAATCCACACTACACATCTATGTCTTGGAAATGAGAGCAGTCAGGAGAGTCCAAAGCTAATCATGATCCTGATTGGCCAGCTACTTCTTGCTGATTTGGTCATCTAGGAGGATCCTCTCTCCATTATTAAATAGTAGTTGTCTCCCTTACTTGTAGTCTGAGAACACGGGTAAAAAAACCACAGCGGGGAAAATTTATTTATTGTTTTTTATAATTATTGAGAGCCCTTTCCTCCTATATGTCTTATAAGGTGTATATTGAGGTTAACTGTCAGGTTATAGCCACCTATTTTCTACTCTGAGCCTAAATTCTCCAATTCATAAAATCAGTTTGCTCTCTTTTAATTGAGAAGTTTTCCTTTTGTCCTTACCTGAAGTCTGCAAGTGAAAGAATTTGGCTACCATTTCTGTGATTCAGATTCTATCTGGAGAGCACTAACGAGCCAGAAGAAAAGCTGGATTGATTGATTGATTTTGGCCTTTGTTCTTTTAAGCAGTCTCTGACCAAATCTGCATGTTGCATCTAGGTGAGTTTACTTCTGTACCTGTTAAATCTTACTGGATGGAAGAGCCTGTTTTCTTGTATGGTTGAAACCCATGTCTCTAAATATATTTCTGCCATCTACTTAACGACGTTTCTTTTGATACGAGACATTTGTTAGCCGATTTTACATGAAAGTTGCAATACTCTTCTTACTGAGAATATTGGCCCTTTTTTTATTAAGTCTTTGGCTGTAGTTTCTTAATGAAGCTTTACTTTTTCACGGTTGTAATTTAGTCATGAATTTCTCACTGAAGACAGTAACCAAGACAGTATTTGAAATGATTCATGGTTTATAGGATGCTTGGATACTTTTATGAGAAAAAAAAGTTAGCCTTTCACTTCTGACTGCAGATTTATGTTATGTTGTTGTTTATGTTTACTGTAGTACTGCTTAGAAGCCCCAGTCATTTTAGTTCTGTACAGATCCAACATGAAGACTGTCGCTGTCCTGAAGAGCTAGCTTGCATTTTAGGAGATCTGTACACTGAACTCAAGAGGTAACATTGCAACACGTATAGATATAGATCAAAGCTTGCATGAGTAACAATAGTAGGGAGGTCATTTCAGAACAGGCAATTACACAGGTTTGCCTCACTTACCCATGAACTTGGTTACATATTCTAATTAGCTCAAAGCTCGCTCAAGTACGTCTATATGTGATGCAGCCACCCCTCTTGATTGCAGTTTTGACATACCCACAATCTGTCAATGCTACTTGAAGATCACACAGCCATCGTTCTTAACTGGCTTATTGGGGTTATTATGGCAACATAAGATTAATCTCCATCTTCTATACTGTTACAGATCTGGTAACACAAATAGTGTTTGGGTGAAATCCTGGTCACATTTTAAATCAATGGAAAAACTCCCTTTGACTTCTATAGGACCAGGATTTCACTTTATACTTAAGTGCCTGGAGAATATTTATTTGTAATAAGGTCCACAGATTCATGGCTTTGTGTACTCTGTTTTGTGCAGCCCTGGAGGCAGATCATACCTCATATTCATAGGCAGGGAAGTTATGACTCCACCTCTGAGAAACCTTCCAGATTTCATCTACTTTTCCAGCTACAGTCAGACAGACCAGCTCCTCCCTGCTGCAGAGCAAATGTGAATGAAGGAGAAAAAGAAGAATGAAGGAGAAAAAGACTTCAGATCTCCACACTGTTGGGGTCTGCCTTTATTGGCACAGAAGAACCTCTTTCCCTTCATTTGCTGGGAATAAGGTGACCAGATGTCCTGATTTTATAGGTACAGTCCCAATATTCAAGACCTTTTCCTATATAGGCACCTATTAACACCCTTCCCATGCCCCAGTATTGAGTCTCTCACTCTTGCTATCTGGTCATCCTAGCTGGGGCCTGCCTTGCCCCCTGCCTACCAACACAGAGTGCAGCATGGCAGAGAAGGCTGAGAGGGGAGAACTAGATGTTTCCTGAACCTCCTCTGCTGACTAAGTGCCTGCACGGAGATCTTTGCCTGTTCTCTGGAGACCTTGTTCTTGCTCAGGCCTTGTACACAGTACAGTGTTACTGCGCGGTAACGCTGAGAGCGTACACATACAAATGTTGCTTGTTGCGCAGCAATAGGCCTCTTACCGCGCGTGAAAACCACCTGGACGAGAGGCATAGTGATCATCACGCAGTGTCTGTCATGTGATAGTGTGTGTACACACTCACAGCAGGTTAAACAGCCTCTGGAAATGTCCCAGAGTGCCAATCAAGGCCACTCTGGGACACTGGAGCTGTCATACTTGTCAATTTCCCTGCTCTAAGAGAGCAGGGAAATTTACAAGTAGCCATTTGGGTTCCTGGGTCCCCAGCAGCTGCGGGGCTCCAGCCGTTGGGAACCCAGAAACCCCAGCAGCTGGAGCTCTGATGCTGCCGGGACTGGAACCCTGGCTGCTACAGGGCATGATGGGATAGGTGCCCACCAGGCACTGCTCCTTGTAACGAAAATTCAAAGGAGCGTGTGAACGCTCCTTTTCATTACAAGGAGTGCTGTGTGGATGGGGGAAAGCGTTATAATGCTTTCCTTGTCCCGCAACAACTTTATTGCAGGACAAGCCTGTAGTGTGTACATGGTCTCAGACAGGGGTAGTTTTTCCAGCAACCTCCTTCCCCAAGCAGGAGACCTAAGAAGCAGTGACACCAGCATCTCAGCAGCAAAATCCCCCAGGCCTGGGGCACAGCTCTGGGATCAGCATCAGCAAGCAGCACTTGCAGCTTTCTTCACACCTGACCTTCCCCCCTCCATGCAGGGGGTGGAAGGGTAGCGTTTGTTGAACCAGAGTATCAAAGGGTAAGGGTAACTTCCAGCCAGCTACTCGAGTCTACAGTCTCATCCCCATCTGCTTACCGTGGAGCAGCTATCCATTCCCTCCCCCATGGTGCTGGAACAGTAGAGAGCTACTCTGGGATCCAGAGACAAAGGAGAGAGAGCCTGGTAGGGGATCCTTGGACCCAACAACTCCTTCCATTCTACAGCATGCCCACTGCCAGCTCTGAAGTGGCTCAGGGCTACTCCCTGACAGCAGTGTCAGCCCAGTGTCATCCAGTACAGCAAATCGGTCAAGAACTCCCTTTGAATGTCTAGGGTTGAAACCCAGTGTCCTTGGGGTGAGGTCAGTCTATCTTTAGGCCATATCCAAGAATCTGACTTAAATAAAGAATGGAACCTGGGCAGCTGCCTCCTAGACCTAGTCCAGCACAAAACTCCTGTTTCTCAGGGCAAGGCAGCCACTTAGAAGAATAGTCACAAGGCCCTTCTCCCCTCCAGGGAACCATCAGTTTGACATGTCTCTCCTGAGGAGGAGGATCTTAGGGAGTCATAAGAAAGAGATCTCTTAGATGTTCAGACGTCTCTAGTCACCACAACATAAAGTTCAGGCTCTCACAAAAAAAGCCCCTAATTTTCTTCATCTACCGAAGAGTCCAATTTAGGGTGAAGGTACAGAACAAAGTGAAATCTGTTTTTCTTTAAAAGCACAAATATGCATAGTGCAGCAGGGCAGGTAATCCTCAGCATCTGGTTCCCCTGCTCTCCTTCATAGAACACAAGAAGGCAGGTAATCCTCAGTTCCCGGTTCCAGAGCTCACCTGCACAGAGGGCAGCTGAGCAGAAATACTTGACATCTTGTTCGCTGCTCGCTTTCATGGAGTGCACCCCAGGATAATCCACCAGCACTTCTGCAGATGACACAAAGTTGGAAGGTGTTGCCAATACAGAGAAGGATCGGGATATCATACTGGAAGATCTGGATGACCTTGTAAACTGGAGTAGTAGAAATAGGATGAAATTTAATAGTGGAAAGTGCAAGATCTTGCATTTAAGGACTAACAGCAAATTTTTTTGCTATAAACTGTGGATGCATCAGTTGGAAGTGACAGAGAAGGAGAAGGACCTGGGCATGTTGGTTGATCACAGGATGACCTTGAGCCACCAATGTGATGTGGCTGTGAAAAAAGCGAACGTGAGCCTAGGATACATCAGGTAAGGTATGTCCAGTACAGATAGGGAGGCACTGGTGAGACCATTATACAAGGCACTGGTAAGGCCTCATCTGGAATATTGTGTGCAGTTCTGGTCACCCATGTTTCAGAAAGATAGCTTCAAACTGGAACAGATGAAGAGAAGGGCTACTAGGATGATCTGAAGAATGGAAAACCTGTCTTATGAGAGAAGACTCAAAGAGCTTGGCTTGTTTAGTCTGGCCAAAAGAATGCTGAAGGGAGATGTGATTGCTCTCTATAAATACATCAGAGGGATAGAGACTCATTTCTAACTGGCATTTAAAAAACAAAAAAACTAAAAAGCTGAAAGAGTGGGATCCTCATTATACAGACCCTTCCTAGGTAGCCAGTCCTAGGCAGGCATAATCTCAGTCCCCTTTGATCATAAAAAATATCAAGGGCATCTGGCCAACAAGTAAAAAATATATAAACCAGAAAACTGACACCCTAAGGGTACCTCTACACTGCAAAAAATAACCCTGTGGCATTGAGTCTCAGAGGGCAGGTCAACTGCTGGGCTAAATATAACAATGTACACATTCCAATTTGGTCTGGAGCTTGAGCTCTGAGGCCCACCCCACTCGCTGGTTTCAGAACCCCAGCCCAAGCTGCAACATCTACATTGCTTATTTTAGCCCCATTATGCAAGCACGAGTCAGTTGACCCGGGTTCTGAGACACGCTGCTGTTGGATATTTTATTTATGCCATGTAAGCATACTCTTTGTGTCTTTCAGTGCTAACTCAACGGATAAAATTTTTTGCACAGCCTAAGAGATTTTGCGTGAGGAGTAGTCAGGGCATGCAGACAGCCATGCTGCATCTCCTGCGAATGGAAGCAGTTGAACCTGTTCCCATTTCTTCAAAAGAAAAAAGACCTTACTTCATATTGTTCTTCATTTAAAAAAAAAAAAAAAATCATAAGGCTACAGAGCAGTTCTCAATTTCCAGTATCTCAAAAGGTTAAAAAATAAATAAATTTGAGATGGACCTTGAAATTCACCTAGAGGTGTTTCATCTCCTAATATAAAAATTTCAGTCTCACAGCAATAGATCCATTTGCCTCCCATCTAAATCACAAAGTTTCAGAGTTATTCTCTTACTGATGGGATCACAGACCCATGGCAACAAATGCCTTGTTGCAAAAATGACCAAAAGGACGCTTACATGCTCTTTTTCTGTCCTCATGAGAATGCTACAGAATATCAGGAGAGAAAGCAGTACCAGTAATTCTGACATTTCCATTCTGGTCAAGGAGGCCATGGTTCTTTGAAGACTGATCATCTTTCCATCTAGAAGAGGTATGATATTACAAGGACCAATCATGCATCAAAATCCAGATAGTCTGAGCCTAGCTGTCTGGTTCTTGGACAGAGCCTCTTAAGTCAGAGGTTATTCAGAAAGCTAATATTCACAATTTAAGTTTCCAGAATTAAATCTACTAAGTGTATTCAAGGTCCTGCTTGAATTTTAACCATTGGCTGGTCTTGACAAATCCCAGGCACCAAGTCATCATCATGCCCAGAAATTTGACCATGGTGCCTTGCTGTGCCATGATACTTAAGAAGGCTCCCCACCCCGGCAGCTAAAAAAACCCAAAGCCACTGGGGCCGACACTTTCAGCACTGCTGTTCTCTCCCCACCACTGCTGAAAGTGGCTTTTTTTCGGCGGCAGGGGGATCTTTCGTGCATCACCCTGCCACTTAAACTGGTAGTGGCAGCGGGTTTTTTTTGGCGGTGGGATTCGTTCTGAAGTGCTGCAGCCCACTAGGTGCCTTCAGTTTTTGACTGGCCCCTAGATGTATATAGAACATTTATCGAGGCCTGACCATTGGTATCAGGACAAGGGCTGACCCTACCACATCTCTTCCTACCTGCATTGGCACCACAGATTCTCATATTATTCAGAATGGACTCGGGTTAGGCCTGGCAGTTCAAACTCAAAGATCAAATTGCTAATTTGTCTATCATCCTTTGTGCAAGTAGTGAATTTCCATCATACCTAGATGTCCAGCATTTTTCTCATGAGAGCAATATCTCATCTACATCCTCCTGACAGTCATACAGTTCTTTCATGGAGTCATAGCTTGTTCTGAATGTTGTTACAGAACCTGTATTTGAACCACTTGTGAAGGTGTCTCATTACTTTCTAACCATTAAAATGGCTTTGTTTCATGACAGTTATGAAAGTCTGTAAACCAGCTACCTAGTCACCTGTTCATGCTACCTTCAGAATTCTACAAGCTGAACATCCAGTCGTTATCTGTTGCTGTCTTCAGTAGATTCAGTAGGTGCTCTTCACTGTAGCATTCCTGAAACTATTAGGAAAGTGTTATCCCTTTCACCTTTATGCATATCTGCATATAGTTCCCTCCCTGGCTGAACATTTCTATAGAACCCCAGTGTCATGGATGTGTGGATCTTGTTATGAATAAGGAAAGGAAAATGTAGCCACATCTTACCTAAACATTTCCTTTCTTAGGATTATGAGGTTCACGGGTCCAATCCACCCTGAATGGGCCATCAAGTGGGAAAAGATACTGACCTTTTACTTGGCACGCAAAGTTTGTTGTTCATTGAAATCTTTGCTCTGCAGAGTTCTATTTTCTGTTTAGTATCGATTAATTTTCCTTACTGATATAGAGTACTTAGTTTTTCTGAGACTATGGAAGTGTCTCATCTGGTGGTCTCTTGGAGGTGGAGCCATACCTTCACTGCTTCTGACTGACAGGGTTGGTCTACCTCCAAGGCTGTGTACAGCATAGTACCCAGTGTCATGGGGTTTTGGCCCTCATTATTCCAAAAAAGAACCTTTTCAGATAAGACAGAAATACTGGGTGGGCCTCTATATCCAGCCTTCTCTTGTGCTTGTGCACATAAAAGTACTGTACTTTGCAGATACAGATAAGTCTGCTCACACTTTAAAAAGACAACCACTTGTGTACACCCAGAGCTGTAAGAACTCTGTCTTGTTTACTCCTCTTGCAAAGTGATGTGTTGGTGGGAGGATTATGCTGTTGCTGAAGTACAAGAGGAGGCAATGAGCTTAAAAGTAGATCTTTAATCTGAAATGCATATAGTAAAAGATAAAATCCAAATGTAAGACAGCTCCCTCTTTCTAGGACAATAGTGTTTTTTAGAATGATTGTCACTAACCACTGGACCTGAGAAACTCAGCCATTCGTCATTTGCCAACCCTGTGCAAACAAGTGTTATAGCTGGTAAAAACTGTACTCTTGCTTTAAACATTTGACATCTGGAATGTGTTTCAATGGCATTTATACTTTTAAGTTAATTTAAGTTCTCTTGGGCTTTTATTTTCCCTTTTGTGCTTTTCAGGCACCCTGCCAGCACAGGACAAGCACTCCCAGAGACAGCTGGAGAGCACAAATTGCAGCCCTTCCAGAAAGAGATCTAATTCTGAGAGCACGTCTTCTCCAGGCAAGTAATATTTGCTCTTCGCTCAAGTTGTCAGAATAGATGTCACGCTGATGACTGCACTACAATAGATAAGCAAGGCAGCAGTGCAAGGGGAGCCTTCACAGCACCGATTCTTCAGCATAGAGGTGTTGGGCTTCCCCAGCCCCAATATAAGCTTTCAGTTGTGTACCATACCCTTTCTTAAAGCAGTAGTGACTTGATGTTGAGTTAATGTTGCAAAACAGTTTGTTAGAGCCCTTGCTTTTGGCTGGGCCATTCCTCTGAGATACTTCAGTTCTGGAGTTGGCCATACCTATTCTCTGTGCAGAGGCTGTTTCCTTAAAAAACAAACAAACAGATACAATAAAAAATGAAGGGGGGAAGAAAGGACAGAACAAGATCAGCCATTACTAATGAAAGAAGAGAGAAAAAGTACATTTTCCTTTTACCAGAAATAAGGATGACAACGTCTATTGGCAGACTCATCTTGTGTTTACTTTCCCTCAAATAATGGTGACTTACAGCATAGTCCAGTAAGATGTCTCCTGAAAGGCATCACTGACGAATAATTCTACTTATTGAAGTAAGGCGCACTGGAAAGTTTTGTCCATTATAAATCCTGACCAGTGATGACCTCTATCACCATATTCTCTGACAAACTGTTCATGATTTCTCCTATGTGAGAAAATTGTCCAGTCAAAATTCATAAAGTTGCTACCTTGTGTTTCTTCAAGTTCTTCTTCAAAGCTCGCCACCTGTATAATGCATACAGAAAACAGCAAAATGATAACATCTAAGCAAGTGTCAAGTTGTGCGCATTGCTACAGAAAGACTAAGAACTGTTCCAGAGGGTAGCCATGTCAGTCTGCGTATAGCAAAAACAACAGAAGTCCTGTGGCACCTTAAAGACTAACAAATGTCTTTGGGCATAAGCATTTGTGTGCTTCAATCTGGGATGCATCTAACAAAATGGGCTGTAGTCCACAAAAGTTTATGCCTGAAGAAATTTGTTAGTGTTTAAAGTGCCACAGGACTTTGTTTAATTTGTTTTTACTAAGAACTGTGCACACCCTGTTATATTTGTTAGCCTGTCTGCCTGCTACCCTGGCTTATTTGTCTCATTCACTTGCCACTTCTTGTCTTTTAGATTATAAATAGACATGGGAGGATTAGATTTTTTTTGGTAAATATTAATTTCAGCATACACACACCAACTGACAAACAATATTTCTGTCAAAATAGATAAAAATGTAAAGATGGGTAAAGTAAGAAAAATGCTGCTTGTGGGTTTGATTTAAGTGTATTTATTTTGTTACTTCCAGAGGGGTAGCCGTGTTAGTCTGTGTGCATCAAAAACAACGAGAGTCCTGTGGCACCTTATAGACTAACAGATTTTCTTCGGCATAAGCTTTCGTGGGCTATAACCCACTTCATCAGATGTTACTGTTTGTCAAAATATACAGTTAATGATTATAAAGCTTTAAGTTTTTAAATCTGTCTACTGTCATTAAATAATTGTCCCTCACATACAGTTTCCCACAACTGTGAAAATTGAAATAGGTCAGTGCCAATGACTGTATGCAATGTTTAACAGTATAATTGTTAAATAGTTCAGTGGCCCACACCTTAAAAATCCAAAAGCAGACCATGCCACCATGTAATTGGATTCGTAGTATGGCTGGGTTTTTTGCTGCGTAAATTGGATTTGAATGCACTTCTGTAAACTGATGGCATGGCCATATACTGTTGACTAGCAGCATTCATGGTCTAGTACAGCATATATTGAATTAGTGGCATAGCTACCAGTTATTACGTAAATTGTTGTTGTTGAGTTTTACAATTTCCTCAGGTCCACAAGGTGCCAATATTGCTCAGATTCTTCATTTAAACAGAGAAATTATTTAATTCCTTTCTTGAGCATTGTCCCAACCACAGCAAAGACGTCCTCTCTGACTTTTTACTCATTCTCTACATGTTCATTTTAAACACACAGTTAAAAACAATTAATTAATCCACCAGCACAAGTCTGTATGCAGGAAGACATTGGAAATGCAGAGTGTCTCTTGAGCAAGAAGAGTGCATGTAGAAAACTGAATGGCAAGTTTATCATCTCCCTAGAGATGAAGCAGCTGAGACTTCTCGTGTGACCATTTGTGTCTTTAAATTCTTTGTAGCTCCTGAGCACAATGTGTATTTCAGTGTTTTTGTCATAGAAAGCTTCTTTGTTACCAAGTGCTCTAGGCATGCATGACCAGTGCTGCAGCTGTCATTGGGATCATACACTTTGTCTGATCCTTTTTGGATTAGTTTCAAAATAGGAACACCAGTTCAAGGACAGGCCATCAAATGACACATCCGAAAATGTGTTGTGTTGGGTAGCTTGATTCTCTTCAGTTAGTGCAGCTGTTTACACAGCTCAGTGTACTAAACAGATGGTGCGCCTATAAGGAATCCCAGAGACGTTCCATTTCCTTAGCTTTTATCTAAAGAGCTGTAACACAGTGCAGGATGATTTATTTGTTTTTAATATTGCATCTCAAATTGAAAGCAGAGAATGTGAATCTTCCCCTTGTTTCAGTGAAAATGAGGTTGTGGTGTTTTCTAAGTGTTCATAGTTGACCTTAATAGCTGTGACCTCAAATGTGGTCTTGTATTTTTTTCCCAAAGACCTTTAGGTAGTGATTAGGTCATAAGAACGTTTCAGAAGTTGAAGGGCTGATTCTTTTAATTTAATTAGCCATCTATCTCTGAAAACTATGGCTATGTCTACACTTGTAATTTTAAGTCGACTTTAACTAAGTACCTGGGAGCTTCCTTAACATTAAGGAGACAATGGTTGTAATGTTAAGGAAGCTCTCAGGTACAATGGGCCCAGGGAGAAACCTGATAAGCCATTAAGGAGACAATGGTTATAGACATCCTCCTGTCTGGGGAGTTTTCCCAGAATTACACAAGTTAAAGTATAGATATAACAACCATATTCCTAACTTCTAATACAAATACAATTCCTATACATAAACTATATAATCATTCCCAGCAAATTACTACCTTTCTATTGATACCAAACATGACATGGTTCCTATGGATTAAAGCATTTATGAGATATTAGTAGAAAATAATATCATAAATGGTTCCCGAAATCCGGACTGCGTCACACAGGGCTCTGCCCTGCCCTTTGGAGGGGCATGTCAGGCTCCCCCTGTGCTTCGCCCGGCAGGGAGGGCATTGGTGTAGTTCTGGGGTAGCCCTAAGTCGAATTAAGTCTTAATTAAGTCTTATTAAGTCAAATTAAGCCTTAAATCAAATTAAATCTAGGTTTAATAAAGTCGACTTAAGGAAACTGTAGTGTAGACGCAGGGTAAATTAAGTCAACTTAAGTAAGCTTAAGACGACTTAATTTACAAGTGTAGACGCAGCCTATTGGAAGTACTTTTTCATTAATATTCATTTTCTTGTCTCCCGAATACTTGACTTGAATTGGTAAACACAAATACAACACAAATATTTGGTAAACACAAATATTTATCTTAAGCTTTCTGTGCTTTATCTGTCAGGTAACACATGCCAGAAAGTACAAACGTTGCTGACAGGAATGCTTCGTGATATCTTCCCTTTAAAAGTTGCTCTTCCACCAAAACCAAAACAAAGAAGGAGTTCTGTGGTACTTTTAAAGGCTAACAAATTTATTTATCGCATAAACTTTCGTGGGTGTAATCCCACTCATCAGATGCATGAAATGGAACATGTACCATGTTAGCTACTAACATATACATACAGAGAATGGTACCTTGAGACTCACCCTTCTCGGTATGTATATATTTACAGCTAACATGCCAAATTTTTCATTTCATGCATCTTATGAAGTGGGATTACACTCACGAACGCTCATGCGATAAATAAATTTGTTAGTCTTTGAAAGTGCCACAGAACTACTTCTTTGTTTTGGTTTTGCTGGAATATACTTAACAAGGCTACCCCTCTGAATCTTACACCAAAATACACTGTACTGTCTTACAGCTAGCCATTTAAGTAGATGTAATCTCAGTAACTGGCAATAATTACAATAATGTTTTCCAAATGTAAATGTGTAAATGAAATATATTTGAGAAGACTAAGAGTATATTTTTTATTTCTTCTAATAAATCTTGTATGTAAAAAACAATTAGGGCCTTATTAGGAAATTGTTCATTTGGAACAAATCCCTTCTTATATTGCATCAACAGCATGGCTGATCTGAAAACTCTTCCAAGTAACAGTGTGAAGCTGAAGATGCAAAGCACATAGACTAGCATATACATTGTTTTAAAAATGGGCTAAGTTTGTTTTCTGCATAAATGATCTTGCTGCTTTCTCCAGGTAGTCCAGATTGGGGTACAGCTCTGTCTATCCTCACTTCCTTAGTTCACAGTCCATTCATTAGCATTATAGCTAATGGGGGGCTCTTTGGGGTAATGAAGCTTCAAGGGCAATAAAAAATTATTCTTGATTTTTTAAATCATTTCCAAAATATATAGGAAAAAAAGAATAGTATGAAACTATATCAAGTAGTGATTAACATTTGATCACTGTTTTAATTGTACGTTCACAGAATCTCTGAGAATTTTATTATTTGTATATGAATAGACTCTTCTAGGGAAATAATATTTCTGAACCCAAGAAAAGCAATCTTTTTTCTCCAATGTTTGTGATCAGGACTCCATAAAGAGAAACATCTACCCCACTTACAGTCCAGGGTATCCATTCCTCGGTGTCCAAATGTTTTTTCTTTTTCTGAATTCTAAAATATTGGATTCTCCAGGCACTTCTGGAGACAAGATTCCAAATGCTGATCACCATTGGGTGCAGCGGCAAGGGGGGAACCCAACTGTAATTATGGTAATGGTTTGGATCATCCTTTTCATGGTACTTAAAACACATACAAAAACCTGATCCTTACCCTGAAAAGCTTACAGTTGAAAGCCCCACAATCCTGAAAACACTTTCACACTTGAATTCACATCCATAAGTGTTCATAAGATCAAAAACATCAGACGAAAAGTGGCATCCTCGTAAGCACTTCACTGCTGCAAACTAATGCATCCTTTCAGGTTTTTCTTTCCTTAACAATGCCTTTATCATTCTGCCTTGAAAGAACGAGAAAAGGAAAGGCCAGGTTTGCTGATCTGCTTAGATCAAAGAGAAGAGGAAAAGAAAGAAATTCATAGGGCAGAATGAAGGTATCGGGCTTACGTTCGTACCTAGCCCACTCTTCTATTAGGACAGATACACAAACTAGTATCTTTTCAATGTGTACTTATTAAAAGCTCTCTTGTAAGAAATTAACACTTGGAAATATCTCCTTAGTATTTTGAGATCCAGGGGGAGATGTAGCCATTGGAATTTGTTTTAAATGAGAAGAGTTTAGTGATGAGCGTAACTAAAATCTGTTCTAGTCTGCTTATGTTGATTTGTATTTTCTAGCAATTGGAATACCTACACGAGGAACAAAACTGGGGACTGCTGTAGATGATTCAGTGGATAGTTTACTACAGCGCATGGCACAACATGACAGCCAGGCTGCACTGGACAAAACCATAGAAGCAGTCATTGCAAATGTGTCTGTTCCACCATCAGCTAGCCCTGGTCGAAATCACAACAGGGAGAGAAGCCTGGGAAAACAGGACAGTCTGTTAGTTCCAGCAGTTCCAAGTGACTCTTGCAGTGACGGCATCTCGCTTCTTTCGGACAGATTGCCAAGCAGCTACTCTCCACATCATTTAAAAAGAAGTATGGTTGAAGCAATGCAGCAACAGGCTAGAAAAATGTGCAATTACAACAAGATCTTGGCAACCAAAAAAAATCTGGACCATGTCAATAAAATTCTAAAAGCCAAAAAGCTGCAAAGGCAGTCACGGACAGGCAATAACTTTGTGAAGCGTAAGCCAGGCAGGCCCCGGAAATACCCACTCCAGGCTGTAGTTTCAATGCAGGCTTTCCAGGCAGCTCGGTTTGTCAGTCAGGAATTAGAGGAAAGGAAAGAGAGCAGCACTTTACATCTTGGACCTGATACTATCACAGATGTAATTGAGGCTGTAGTACAGAGTGTGAACTTGAATGCAGAGCACGCAAGAGGGTGGAAGAGGAAGAGATGGCTTGCAGAGGAACAGGCCGGGAAAAGACAGAAGTCTGTACCAGATGATGAGCAAGAGAGTAATAAAAGGTAATTTCTTTACATTTCTGTACCTTCAAAGAATTGGCAATTGAAACCTGAAGGAACTGTGTTTCTCCAAAACTTCAATTTTCCCATCCCCATTTCACATGCTCTGCTAGCCACATCTCTCTGACAGAGAAAATCAACTCTGAGGGAACCAGTTTTGTGCTACTTTTAAGTATAACTTCTTTTTAGTCTTTTTTATTTGTTTGGTTTTTGTTGTTAAAGTGAATTTGGTGTTCATTCGCAGTGCTAAATCTATGGGATATTAGAAGATTAAAGTACTTTTCTCTACGACTTGGGCAGCAATAGCTCTGTGGGGAGAAGGGGTGGTGGATGTGGATTTAGGAGACCTGGCTCAGCTGCAGACTTCTTGTGTAACTTTCAGCAAATTACTTAATCTGTACTGTGCCTCAGTTTTACACATAGGGATAAAACTTGCCTCTAAGGATAAAATGAATTAATGCTTATGAGGCTCTCAGGTATTATGGTGATGAAATCCATATAAATACCTAAATATATAACTTACCCATTCTGTACTCTACCAGTGTGCTTCTGCCTAGACCTGGAGGAACTACCATTAGGGAGTTAAATTGCCATGCAGTATCCACGGTATTTCATTTTTTACTTCTCTGCTGAGAATACTGCAAAGGATGCAATTGGATGATGGGGTTTAAAGTCATACCTTTTTGTTAGGAACTGGATCGAAACTAGCTCATTGCACATTGGTACGAAAACAGTCTGTGTAATCAAACCAGATTCTAAAGACTTTTCTCTGGATTTGCACTGAAAGCCCATCCTGAGTCATCCAGTTCCTCAAACTTTATAATAATAATAGTTGACCTGTTTCAAATTACGAGTCAAATTATGGGCCCTCTATTATTATACATGTCCTAAAGAGGAAGAGAAAACCAGAGTCCTGTGGCACCTTAAAGACTAACAAATTTCTTCGGGCATAAGCTTTCGTGGGCTCCAACCCACTTCATCAGGTGCATGTGGGGAAGGGGAAGAGAGTAAAGTAAAGGGGAAGAGAGTGTAGGGAGCAATCATCCTCAACATCATTGCAGGGGGCATCCATAATATGACTGGGAATCATGGAACTTGAGGTGGCCTCTGCCAGTAATACCAATAGCCCTGAGCGTCCTTCATGTGACAATAGAGCTGTGCTGGGCAGAACACTGTCTGCATCCTTACAAAAGGCACCTCTCCTCATCCTCCCAACCCCATCCCCTCCCCTGTGTGAAGCAAGCAGTGGCCAAGATTTTCAGAAGTAACTGGTGTTTTGGTGACCCTCAGTATTAGGGTGGTCAATATGAGAGACCTAATAGAGGCTTGATTTTTTTCAGAAGCTGGGTAATCACCACTTTCTCAAAATAAGCCCTTTTTAAGATCCTCAGGTAGGATCTTTAAGCTATTGAACATTACTTACCAAAATGAGAGGTCATCTACAGTAAATCTAGCATTCAGACTTGCAAACACTGAATGCAAAAAATCTTGGAGAAACCTTTTCTCCCTCTAGGCTTGCGCTTCAAATGGAGCAATTAATGGAAATCTTTGTCTGACTCTTTGATTAGCAAAGAATATTTTTAAGCTATCTTAATTATAGTTGACAGTTTGGGTGACAGAAAGGTTATAACAAACATTGTCTGTACACCACACAGTGAAGTGAAAATAACAGTTCCATGCATCATGGAGCTCTTTGATTTGAATTTTCTTCAAGTGTGGCATATACCCAATATAAATTAATATAGAAAAACACTACGTTTTGTTTCAATTAAGGATGATCTATACATGCCATATACAGCATAAAACCAAGAAGTAAAGAAAAGTTAAGGCATATACCTTACCACTGAAATAATCATTATACACCACAGACAATGGAATAATCAGCTCTGGTGATGACCACAGTGTAACTCTTCCCCAAAAGGAAGTTTTCCAGCACTTCCTTCCCTAAACTCACCACTACAGACAGATCATATTTGCTTCAAAATTTCCCTTAACTCTCTTTTCTGCACAGATCTGGAAAATCGTGCCCACTTATGTTTGGGGATTAGAGTACTGGAAGGTGAGCATATCCCAGTTTCAGATGCAGGGAACATAACTGAGGGCATATGTCAAAAGCCAGTGGTACTCCTTTCCTAAACAGTGCAAAAAGGTTGCCACATACCGTGTTGGAAAAAGATAACATAAATTTTGATCTCTATCATCTAACTGCAGAACATAAAGATTAAATTATATTATATTAAATCATAACAATTTTTTGTTAATTATCTTTACTCCTGACTCTCATTATAGAAAATTAAGAATGTGTTTTTCATTTTTAACATAGGGGGCCCAAATTATTATGAGACTTAGGAATGTGAACTTTTGGGGGCCAACTTTAAACTGATTAGAACTCAGAAATTAACACATATATTTGAAAATCCTCAGAAAATTCAAGTTTATGGTTATATACAGAAAAAATAGGGGCAGACACATTGTGGTTTTCATACAGGAAAAAAAAGAAGTTGAACTCGGTTTAAATGCAAAAAAGAACCTCATCATAACCATGGCATTTCAACAGCTCCACCCATTTCTTTCCTTATAAGGGAAGGCTAAATTTTACATCAGCCAGTCTCCAGAAACAGGAGGAAAAATCTTAGAGCTAGTATTTCTCTGTATCCTTCAGTAAGGTATGGGTTTCCTTTGCTGGTCCAGAATGTGTTGAACATGCAGTATTTGCTGTTAACATTTGTATAAAACATCATTTGATTCTTAAGGGAGCAAGATTTTTCATTGCTTAAAAAAAAAATCTACTTCAAACATTCATTAGTTATTAATTCTTACTTTCACAGTATCTTTAGAAAAAAGCTTAAAGTTGGCTGGATTGTATGGGAATGCAGACCAGGCCCAACAAAATAGCGGACTCTGAAATGGGTTAGTTGTGATGAGATTTTTGTGAGTACGTCTATATTGCACATACCTTATTTTGGCGAGTAGATGACATACACCGCGTGCTCCCCTACCACAGGTTTAAATAGCAGTGTAGATCAATCTTTCACAAGCTTTTGGGGTCAGGCCCTCCCCTTAACTGCTCTGCTCCCTCCCAGGAGATGCAATCAGTAGCCGGGACTGGGAATTGGACCGAAGCTGTGGATGGGAGCTGGGGCCTGAGCTGAAGCTGGGCCAGTGTGGAGTTTAGATCTGCAGCCACGGGGCCTGGGGCTACAAGGCCTGGAAGCAGGCCAGAGCTCACCAAGAACGGGGCCCGGGACCATAGCTGGGAGTCAAGGCTGGAGCTGGAGACAGGAATGGAGTGGAGATGGGGGGCCAGCTGGCACTTCCTCCCCGCCCTCATAGGGGCTATCCCAGGCCCCACTGTGGCCCCCTGAAGGTTCCTTTGTGACCCCCAAGGGCTCTGGTGTAGACAATGCAGGACTGCTTGGGCAAGTATAGTAAAGACATGCATGAACCCTGTGCGTGCGTACTCTACACATTTCTCTAACACATCCAAGCAATGCCTCACCTGGCTATACTGCAGTGTTTTTACAGTGTAATGTCCCACTGCCTCCCTGCAACTGGAGGCTTTTTCTCTGCCACAGGGAAAGGCTTCAGCAGCGAGGACAGGCTCTGGGGGTGGGGCCACAGAGGGCAAAGGCTCCAGCCTTATAAGAGCCTCTTGCTAACGTGTGTGTAGCTACTCCCTGCAGCGCAGAGCAGCGCAAAGTGTAGACACAGGATACGTTTAATGCTCATATTTCTATAAAAACGGAGCATGATTCTATCATCATGGCATTTCACAGAGACTACTTCATGCCCTATTTAGAAACTAAGATTAGATTCCAAAGGGGTAGCCGTGTTAGTCTATTGTAGAAAGACAACAGAGTCCTGTGGCACTTTTAAAGACTAACAGATTGTATGTCTAATACCACAAATGAGGGTGTGTTTGCAACATTGCCCACTCTAGCTTTAACCTAATTAGCCCAGGTAACACTGTTAGTGAGGACCAGGCAGTACAAGCTTTGGTTCGGAGCCTAGGTTTGCATTCAAGTTACTGGCCCATCCCAAGATCCATGGCACTCATCTTCACTGCTATTGTTACCACACTAAGTAGAGTAAAGCTATGCTACCTTCATTCACAGGATAGACGTACCCAGGCTCACCAACACTGGTTGCCCCATTGATTTAGTGGCATCACTTCCGATTTATACTGTTGTAAATGAGAGGGAGTTGAGCCTTAAGTCTTCAGGACTTATGAAGAAAATAACCATCTTTAAATTCTGGAGGAATGCAGGATTACTTCATCAGTTTGTCAGCAAACAATGTACTGTTTACAGAACCAACAATAAACTTATGTTGAAATGAAATAAGTTCTAAAGTTTTAAATGTTTCTTTCTCGAGGCTGGAGAAATTTAGGAACGTGGTTGTGAGCATGTGCACCTACTTGTGTACAGGCACAGACTGCTAGACTAGACACAAAGTTGATTTCTTGTTTGTGCAGAGTTAATTGTTAATTATAAAATATCCTGTCTGGTTTGCAAAATTTGGCAAAATATGTTTGATTTAACCTGATAAGGTCATCTGGCCATTTAACAAGCTGCAGAGACATTTTCGTTGGTCAGATTTATACAGTGTAGCAGAATAAAGTTACAATAAGTTAACCGTTACGTTTTATTCCAGCTTTTCTGAGACAGCAATTGAATCACCTACTCACCACGAAGCCATTGGAAAGGCTCCTGAACCTGAAAACACTGAGCAGCGTTTGCCTTCTTTTACCCAGCGTGAGAAAAAGCCTCCTAGGCCTCCAAAGAAGAAGTACCAGAAAGCGGGGCTCTACTCTGATGTGTACAAAACAACAGAGTAAGTAGTACCAGTGAAACGCGGCTGTCAGATATTCCAGAGGAAACTGTCTGCTTTCAACTAGAACCTTAAAGAACTGCTGCCAATAATAAAACCACTAACTTAAATCAAACCTGTGAAACATTATATGCATGATAATTATCAGAATTAGACCCAGTGAAGAATTAAAATGTAACCCCAGTCAGAAAACAGCCTCCTGCAATCTTAAAGTGTTGCTGAATATCAGCCTTGAAGAAGGTAAGACAGCTTCATTTGACAACCTTAAAGATCACGCCAGTAAATAGGGCTGGCAGAGCTTGAGCTACTCAGGTACTGAGCACAGTGTCAACGTCAAAAGGGCCATTAGTTGTCTTACTTTTACCGATGTATGATAATACAATCATCTTTAGTGTGACTGACTTGTAAGGTGAAGGAACGTCATTTTTTCCCAAAGATGCGTCTCTGCTTCCTAGTCATTTTACAGTTAAGTGCTGTCCATGTGCTTCATCTTTGTACTTGATGTTTAATGCGAAGTCGCAGAAGTTCTCAACTTTTTCACAGTGTAGCTTACAACTTAATAGAGAGATTGTTTGTTTCATGGACATCTCTCCTCCAGTTTCTAATTGGATTGACCCAGTGCCCCTCCCATTTGTGATCACATAACATCCCTGCGATAACCACAGCAATTGCTAATGTTAGGAAAGTATTGTATTTTTAGCTTTCTTTTAATGGGATTTGGCAGATGGAAACAAAGAAGAGGGCCGACATCATGTGACCAGTGTACTCTCCATAGACAATTAATAAATGCTCCAGAGTCTACAGTGAGACCTGCTGGTGTATGGTTTGGTAACTGTTCCTGATTATCTCCTTTTTTCACATTAGAATGTAGTTATTTGAGCAAGACTGTAAGGAGGAAGCTGAGAAGTTTTGACCAAAATGAGACTGTAGTTGCATTTTTATTCAGCTTTTGTTTATGTATTAGGTAGCATCTCCTTGTCCAGCTGTGATAGTGGTATTGTCCTTTGGAAGACCTGTCTCTCAAGATGAGTCTTCTGAAAATAAGCATTAAATGTCTAGTTGTCTGAGCATTTTTTATTTTTTTATTTATTTATTTATTTATTTATTTGCAGTAGAATATTCCGAATGGAGCAGGTAGACATGTTGCCAGGGCCGAGGAACTGAGAATCTTTATTTCTTTGTAATAAAATGTTATTGATCCTGCCAGAAGCCAGCCCAGCCAGTGGAGCACTCATAGGTGTGATGGGCAGACGTGTCACTTTTCAAATTTTAATTTAAAGTTCAAGTAAATTTCTAGACTTATCAGAATTGGCCATGAATAAAAAGAAGGCCCGCACAAAGCCTGTATACTACTTTAAACTCTCAAAACAGGATGTGACAGGATGCGTAGACCCCACACTGCTGACTAACGTGCCAGAGAGGCCCTGTGTGCAGGGCTAGCGGGTCACTCCAGCCCTGTCAATTATTTATTGTAGAGAAGAGGTCTTTAAAAAGGGTGAAACTGTAGTTAACTGGGAAGATAGATCACCCGGAGTAAAAAACAGCTGAAGCAATTCTTGAAGTCACAGGGGAACTGCTCTATCCGTGACCCTGTGGGGAGCACAGCACACTCCCAGGATAAGCCTGACAAAGTGGACCCCATTCATCAGCCTAGCCAGAAGGACTCCTTGCAAACTACTACACAGAGAGCCCAAAACTAAGACAGCACTGCTGGCCTCCTTTGAGCTGGCCCCAGGAAGAAGTTATTCTCAGGTGTGGTGAAATATTTAACTTTCGTTTTGAGCCCCCGTCTTAAGACGACCTGCAGAGGGCATTGCTCCCCCTTATAAAAACTAAGAAACGGGCTAATATGTAAGCGCCCCCGTGTACAGAAGAGGAACGTATTACGGGATGCATCCTAGCTGGATGTTTGAAGTCAGTAACTAATTTTTTGTCTCTTGGACTAAACACCACCATTTTAAAAAATTACCGCTAATATTTTGCCTATCATCAACTTCTGCAGGGCTGAGCTGTAATCTGAGAAGCTGTTCTTTAGTTTAGTAGAAAGCTATAAAAAGAATCACCTATCTGTCTTTTATACAAACATCTAATGGTAACTGTCAAAATGCGGGGTAAAAAAGAAAATCAGGGTTATGAAAATCACTACAACACACAAATGTGATTTATATCCCCTTCACAACCAGCACCAGAAACTCCTGATTATGATCCAAGTTAAAAAATCCATCTCTCTTAAGCATATGAGTAACTGCTTATCAGTACGAGTAAGGCTTTCAATCTGGCATCTAACAGAATAGTTTTTATTTTAAAAACCACAAGATTTTCACTATAGTTTATTAAATTAATAGATTATTTCATATCTTGGAATGATGGGACTAAACATAATAGTAAAAGAAATGGTCCACGAAGAAGATATTCATACACGAAAGATCTTTTAATAACCACTTACTTCTCTTTTACTGCTGTCCTAAATGGATTTCCCATTCTTCTCCCTTCTCCCATTGTTCCTCCCTTTTTTTCGAGGATCAAGCATAAAACAATTGGTCACAATATTTATAGGTTATTTGCTTGAATAAATGTCACCTTTTCTATCCAGTACTAAGTTTCACTCATTTCCATTTCTGCTATAGAAATGATACAGACGTGATTAAAGGAGGTCTGACATTAGGGTGACATAAATCGCCTGACAGTAGGCTCTGTCATTTCTATTGGTTGGCCTTCTTTTCTGTGGTGGGGTTTTTTTCCCCTCTACTTACTGGCTGAAACTTGAGACTTGTTCCTCCAAGTTAAATTCATAAATGGGAGAGGAAAGATTTTCAAACCTTAGCCAGTAAATCAGTATTAATCAAATTATCATAACATGTTCTCAAGTCAAAAACTGATAACAATCCATAAAAGAACATTTAATTATTTCCCCATCTTATTTTTCATCCCTTAGGCTGTCGTGAATTATTATTTGGAATTGCTGCATTTATCATTAAATCTGTAGTTACTATGTGGTGTTTCATTAAAAAGTCATCAAACTAGTATTTGGGGAAGGAGGAGCCATCAGACATGTTCTAGGTTTCCTGTGACTTCACACACGTCCATGGTTTTTTGGCTTTAAGAGCATGTCCTGGTTTCGGAACAAGAATACAACTCTTATAATGGCATAGCGCCCTCTAGTGATGGTACAGTTAAGTGCTTATTCATGTTTCCACTAGAACAGTGGTTCCCAAACTTTTTGAGTGAAAGTCCTGCTATCTAACATTAGGTAAAACGCACGCCCTGCCATACCCTCACTGGCCATAAACACATATAACCCCTATAAATAATATAATGATAATAACACTAAATTACATTAATAATAATAATAACAACAATAATGAATAATACATTTCTCTTACCTGAGGAAGAAGCTAAACCTTCCCCATGTGGCCCTGTCCTTTTCCACCCTAACGGACTGAGGGTAGTGGAGGTGGGTGCTAGTAGGTTGGTCAGGGCTGTTCAAGGCCCCACTGGTGTGGGGCTGCTCCACACAAGCCAGGTGCTCAACCAGCTTGGAACTGGGGGAGCTGCTTCTTTGCTCCAGCTGAGTGCCAGGCTGGCACAGAGCACAGGGTGGCTGCGCCTGGTTGGCATGGAGCTTGAGGGGGCTGCTCCTCTACAGAGCTCAGAGAGCTAAATGCCCTCATTATTACTGAAGCCTCATGGACCCCCTGTAATCTTTGGTGCCCCCAAAGGGGGTCCTGCACTCTGGGTTGGAACCACTGCTCTAGAAGCCACTGTCTGCGTTCTCACTGTTCCCCAATGTGATATTGATCATTTATTCCCTTTTGCTGTTTTACATCATCCAGTTGCTGGTTTTTCACATTGCAGTGTGAGAGGACAATTGTAGATCTCTTGCAAGAGAACCAAGAATTAAGGGATGTTGTTAAAGATGTAACTAAGCTTCTCTCTATTTCTTAGTGTGGTTTTACTGCCTGGGAGAGCAGATGTGGTGTGTGTTAGTGAACAAATGGGCTTTCCCCAGTCTTCAACTACTATTGGAAAAATTATAAAGGCCTTTTACTGAGGAGAGAGATTCTGATTTAATGTGTCCAACAAACATAGACTTGGGGATCTTATCTGTATTGGCTTTATTTGGAGTCTCGTAGAAGGTGAGCACGTAAGTCTTCTTGGTTCTCAAAGAAGAGGGTACTTGCTTCAGATTTTATCAGACTTAGACACTCCCAAAACTTTAAAAAGTGCCTGAAAACACAACAAAGACAGCGAGAAAGAAGTTCATTGTGTGCCTATGCAAACCAGTGGCCTGGAGAACAAAAGAAGATTGTAGAGAGCAGTTACTGATATTCACTCAACAGTAGCTTTTGTGGTGAAGTCCAGTGTCTCTCTAGTCTTCCTTCCCTATTTACATGTAATAATTGTTTTAATTCCTGGGAGAAAAGAGTTATTGTGGGATACCTCTTCTAATGGAAATTTGGGATCACTACCTCACATAAGATGTTTTTCCTACCTTGAGAGTAATGTTCCTCTGGGGTAGTATTGAAAATATGTAAATATTGGCTAATATATGCCAAGAACCCAAGATTGGAATTCTTGTTTGGTCTACTGGCTGTCTTTTTGCTTTGTGACTGCTGGGTTCTTAAAAGTTGCAGTAAATATGCTAGCCAGGAGATCTCTTCAGCTCATGACATGGGTAACAGAGCTATCATCCAAAATAACAATCAAAAGCTTTTCTCTTCTCCATGGGAACTTCTGAGTCAGGGTCTGATTGATATAACATATAAGATTGGCTTCCTGCTTCTGCTTGGAAAGGTTGTTACTGTCTTCATTGCTCAAGATTTTTAAAGGGCAAATTGCAGATTTCCCTACTTGGCAATATGTGTTCTCAGGACTCCTCCTTTGAATTGTTTGTTTGCAGAATTGCAGTCCTCCAACTTAGTGTGGCACATGAGCTCCTCCTGGGGCTTTTTTCTTTCTCAGGAACAGGTGAAAGAATGCTGTGATGGAGAAATGGTTATGGGCTGCCCTCACCACCAGCCATACACCCAGTTGCATTGTGGATCATCTTTTTGTGGTTCTACCACTGCAGCTATTTTGCACATAACAGAAAAAAAACCTTAAACACCTTTTAAGTCTAAATAAAGTCTTTGAAAGCTTATCTGCAATATGATTTTATTTTAAGATTCACTTATCTTTAAACTATGGTTCCTTTTGATTTTATTGGGTTGTTGTTGTTTTTTTTTTTTTTTTTAAATACTGCATCACAGTAATCATGTTTGGCGTTGCAAAGCTTTACTTTTGACCAGAGACTGAAGTGGGACTGTCTGAGACACTAAACGTTTCTTTTACTTTGATGATTTTCCCCTTCCTCTTCTTCACCAGTAGTGTAAAATATGCAGGAGACATGATCTCAGGGCTCAGGAGTCTGACTTTGTTATATACTTCTATTTTATAGTTCCAAAGGGATAGCCGTGTTAGTCTGTTGCAGAAGAACAACAGAGTCCTGTGGTACTTTTAAAAACTAAGAGATTTATTTATTGCATGAGCTTTCGTGGGAGAAAATCCCACTTCATCAGATGCTTTGAAGATGGGAAATTTACAGAATGTGAGGAAATTAAATGCAGGGAAATATATGATATAGGATCAGGTCAGGCTGAAAGGGAATTGTGGAAAAATAAGACAGCATTTCAGATTTCATTATCCTTCCCATCTGACTGGGACTAGGGGTTTCTAGGGTCCCTCACATTCCACCGTTGCAGATGACCAAGTTCTTCATGCCAGGCTACAGCAGCCATTCTGTCTGATTGACTACTCCAGGTGGCTTCTGAAGAGAGTCCCATTTAGCCCACTGATGGGACAAGTGGTAACTGCAAGGTAGAGATTTTATATTTGTCCACACAGAAGCCGAGCAAATTGTGGCAGGGGATAATAGAGAGATGAATGATCTCTTCTCTACCCGGATTATATTTGTACTTAGTTACCTGTGAAAAAGCTGTTTCTACAGATTCCCATCAAAGCTGTTCTGTTGTAACTGTCATGAGGAGTCATGTCCCTGGTGGCTGTTGAAACATTATCTGAGCCATAATGTAGTACTCCTATCTATCAAGGAGAACAGGTATGGTATATGCTGCCTGTTGGGAGAGTTCCCAATGTGTAATGTTCACTTTGAGCTAGAATATTTCATTGTACTCACTTACTGGGGGAATCACTTCATAGAGTGTAAGGCATGGAAATAATTAGATGCTTGTCCTCAGCAGTACAACAGGCTCCAGCAGGCGTCTGGATCAGTGACTGAAAACACAGTCAGCTCTGTGCTGGGAATTCCCACTGCACTTACCATCTGCAATGAGGTTTATCTATTTACTAAACGTTCCCATATTTGATTCAGAATGAAAGCTGACACTTCCATGATAAAACCACCTCCACTGAAAGCAGCCCAGTCGGCAGCAAGGAAAAGCTCCCTTTGAGTTTCTGAGAGGCCATCATCTTGCCTTTCGAAAATGAAAGAGAGATGCCTTCCCATAAAGATCATTGATAAAAACAAAAACAAAACCTTCATATCCTCCCACGAACCCCTACGCAACATAACTCATTGTCTTTTATCTTCCCAGTGTGAATATGTGGGCATGTTCTTCTTAATTTATGCAACACATTCTCCTGATGTATGGTGTTGTGAGAGGATTTCCTTTGAACTTACTTGTACCATATTTATGTTTATAAAACTTGAGCCTTAATTCCCATTATTTGTGACTTCTCATCCTTGGCTTTGTGTTTAGCTTTCCTTTTCATTAGAGGAGTTTACCCTTACCACAATAATACATCCAGATCTTATACCCTTTCTCAGTCTGTAATGTTTGCAGCCAATGTTATCCCTTTAGAAAATCTGTAAGGAAACATGCACGTTTTTATATAAATAAAAATTATCTCCTTAGAGTAGCCTCCATTTTTGTGTAATATTTGAACTGCCAAACAAGATAAGATCAGTACTCCATGAAGTACAATATCCTATATGTGTTAGTGGGGAGTACCAGCTACTTCAGAGGAAGGGTCGAATCTCTAGATTTAACATTATAGAATTATCTGTCCTTAGGAAAAGTTCTTACCATCTCCTTCAGTTAGTGGTTGGTTTATGCCCTGAAGCAGGCAGATTTATAGCCTCTGTGTATGTTTTATCATATATAATGCAACTGAAATTGGTTTCACTAGTCATATAAATGTCCAGTTGTTTTTGTTTTTTTAATCTACTAAGCCCTGAGCCTCAATGAGATTTTGTGGCAGTGAGTTTTAAAAGCTAATTGTTTTCTGTGTAAAAAAAAAAAAAAAAAAAAAAAAAAAAAATTCCTTGTGCCTGTTTTAGATGTATTCCTTTTCATTTTCCTTGGATATCCCCATGTTCTTGTATTATGAGATGATAAAATTGGCCATGCAATTTGGTTTTCTCATACCTTTCATTATTTCATATATTTTTATCATTTCCCCTTTTATTCATCTTCTTTCTAAACTAAACAATTCTAATCTTCACAATGGCTTCTCATATAGAAGTCTTTCTAGGCCTTTAATAATTTTGCCCTTTTGTCTCTTGTACACCTTTAGTTTCTACTGCATCTTTTTTGAGAAGCAGGTCACCCTAACCGAACACAGTACTAGAGATCAGGGCATGCCATCTACTTATATAACTCCATCGTCATCTTTTCAGCATTATTTTTCTGTTGCACACTAGCATTTTGTTTGGCTTATTTGGCCACCACTTCACTTTAAACAGAAGTTTTCACTGAGCCGTGCACACTGGTGTGCACTTGTTTATCCAGAGTGATTACAATTAATTTAGAGAGTAATTATTGCTTCTAGTGTAAATTATTAAAATTCTCAATATGGTGTTTCATCTGCCATTACTGGCCGCTCACCATCCATTGTTTGGTCCCTCTGGAGTTCATCACAGCCTGCTTCAGTTTTCACTCTCCTAAATAATCTTGTGGGATTTACAAACATTGCCATCTCACTGTTCAGCCTCTTTTCTACGTCATTAGTAAATATATTAGAAGTTTAAAGCTTATCTTGTCACATGGATATCATTTGTACAGTAAGCTAATTTGCATACAACAATTTCATTGGCTGTGCTCATATTTATGTTTTACGCATTTGAATAATGAGGAGCATCTGCTGTGCTGAGGGGATATATGTATTTGGGGTTGTGCATGGTGTTTGTGTTATTGTGGTGTTGGTTTTGAGGAACAGTGCTAGTTGGATCAAGAAATCCACTATCTGTGTTCTTTCTCATACAACCAATTAAATTGCTATATGCAAATTAGCTATCCAGTAAAGTTGGTGATTGTGTGTTACCTCTGATATCACAGTGATCTAGGACTCTTGGCTATATACTTTATCGTAGCTGAAAGCCCACACTATCCCAGGGTGTCGGTTGTAAAGTCAAAATGGCTGAAAACGCAACAATTCAACAGTAACAAATCCTAGTGATATTTGAACACGATGATAAATCTAAATAGTAAGAACCCTCAACTATCTTTGTAGCTGTTTCCATCACTTCACGCTGACTCAACAGACATTATAGGTTTCAGAGTGACACAGAGAGAATATAAAACCTGGAATCATATTATACAGATTTTAAATACACAGTTTCTGGTCTAGAACTTAGGGCCACTCCACTGTTAACTTTTGCCAAGTTGAGAATTCATCATTTCCATCATTTTGTTTTCTGACTCAGCCATTTTCTACTCTCCAACCCTGTGCCTGCTTAGCTTCAGAATAGTCTTTGGAGTGGGCTTTTGTTTGAATACTTTTTGAAAGTCCAAATAAATTGTCATTCAGACCTCCTTTATCTATTGTTTTGTTGACACACTTAGAGAATGCTATTATATTGGAGAGGCATACTTTTTTCTTTATATAAGTCATGTTGATTTCTCCCTGGCCTATAATTTTTCATGCAGTGTTTTATAATTTTGTCTTTAATTGTCCATTCACTCAGTTTACCTGGTACTTGAGGTAAAACTCACTTGTTTCTGATTCTTGGAATCACTCCTATTGCTTTTTTATAGCTACAGAGTATATTTTCTATCCTTCACTTGTCTGGCACAGCAGCTGTTTGAATAAAAAATTACATATTTTTGTTAGCAACTCAGACCCTTCTATCTTAAGTTCCTTCAGAACTTTTGGATGAATATTTGTGGCCTGGGTAGTTTATCAGTTTGTTCCAACAACTCCTCTTTTGATTTCAGCCTCTGACAGGGCCTCATCTTTACTTGAAAAAGGATTCTGCAGTAGGTGCCTGCAACCTCTCTACAATGTCCTGAGCCTTCTTAATAGCTGTCTTTGCTCCCTAGGAGATAGGTGGGCACACATTTCCCTTGCAGGCTTTCTGCTTCTGATAAAGAATTTTTCATTATTTCATTTTGTATCTTTGGCTACTTGCTTTTCAAATTCCCTCTTAGCCCTCAGAAATTTCTTCTTACATTTACCAACCAGCGTTCATATTCTTTTCTATTGGGATCCCTTGGACTAGATTTTTGTTAAAGGGTGCCTGTTTGGCTTGAATTACCTCTTCCTCTCCCCCACTCCCTTTTCTAAAGTCAGTTTCCACTTTCCAATAGCCCAGTAATAAAACTCAATAAGAGTTCTTCTTTGGGATTTACATTTTACTGATTCAGCACAGTGCAATTTAAAAAGGATGCAAGTTCTGTTTTATCCTCTTGAGAGTAGTGTCCCTGTGACTATTCTACTATGTGCTGTGCTTTGATCAGAGATTTTTTGCTAGCAGTGCCTATTCGGCCACGCATGTGCACCTTACATCCTTGTGCCCCGCACCAAGGCTATATGCAGCTGTGTGGGCAAACTGCCTTGAGTGCCTTCTCAACCACCTTTGGTCTGAGATGGAGTCTGTTGTTTGCCTGTTCTCTAATAGTTAGCATTTTCCTCAGAGAGTTACCATGTAGTTACTTAGCTTACAGAATTATAATTGTTGGAACAGTTGTTCCCTTTTTTCTTTCTTAAAACAAAACCAATAACAAAAGTTTTATTGATAGAGATAATTATATAGTCAGGAGATTTCCTTTCCTATGGGTTCAATTTTCATTAGCTTTGTCCAGGAATGCCAGGTTCTCCAGGATTGAAGAGATTCCTCTGCTGTTATGAGACTATTCTGATAAGTGACAGACATTCCAAATTCCTCCCAGTACACATGTTCAATAAGAATTAGCTGTCAAACAATGCGGTATTTGGTGTCCAAAGACTCATTCGTGTCTTTTAGGCTGTAGCCTATGTGCTCCGGGGAATCTCCCGTAGCATTTGCAGAGGAATTTTATGTCTCTCGGAGCTCCCCATCCTTAAGAGAGCAGTATATGTTCAGCTTCCTTTTCTGGTCTGCAGAAAAGTGAGTCCCCCCTCTTTTGGTTTGGCTGTCACCACTAGTGGTGGCTGGGTTCTTTTCAGAGGATGAAAAGTTTGGGGAGGCTCTTGAATATAGGTGCAGCAGCTAGGCACAGTCTGGCCCCAAATGAAATGAAAACAGGAGTTAGTTGACATGCTGGAGGATATAGGGCAAAAAGGACAGTGGCCGATGTATTTTAGGCTCAGGAAGAAACATGCATGTATATGGAGATATCTAACCAAAATATGGAATATTTGTTATGAGAGAGAGAGAGAGAGAGAGAGGGGGAGAGAGAGAGAGAGAGAGAGTGGTGTGTTATATTCCTGAATGCTCTGAACAGAACCAGCATGATGATAGGCTGTATGTATCACAAGTAAACTAGGGATGCAAAACTGGTTCACATGTCGATCACTCTGCTCCTTACATCAGACCTTAACATAATGAAGACTATTCTCAGATTCCCCTCTAACTTTTTCCACAGAGGTCAAGTTTTCTAAACCTTTAATCGTTGTTGCTCATCTCTGGACACACTCCAGTTTGTCCACATCTTTCCAAAAGTGTGGTACTCCAGTTGAGGCCTCATCGGTGCTGAGTAGAGCAAGACCATAACCGCAGATGGCTTACATGCAACACTCCTGTTAATGCAAAAACAGCCATATGAAACTCCTGTTAATAAAATCCTGAATATTCGCCTTCTCCGCAAATGCTCACATTGTTGACTCGTATCCAATTTGTGATTCCCCCTAGATCTCCCTCAGCAGTACTACCACCTCACCAGTTATTTTTCATTTTTTAGTGGTGCATTTGATTTCTCTTTCCTAAGTGAAGTACTTTGTACTTTTCTTTACTGAGTTTCATTTAAGAAAATAAGAACCATCATTCTGTGTCAGACCAATTGTCCATCTAGCACAGTGTCCTGTCTTCAATGCCAATGCCAGGTGCTTCAGAGGGAATGACTAGAACAGGTAATCATCACCTGTCTCCATTCCCAGTCTCTGGCAAACAGCTGTTCTTGTCTACCCTGACTGTAGCCACTGGACTTATCCTCCATGAACTTATCTGGTTCTTTTTTTTTTTTTTAACCCTTTTATGGTCTTGGCCTTCACAACATTCATGGGCAAGGAGTTCCACAGGTTGACTGTGCGTTATGTAAAGAAATTTCCTTGTGCTCATTTTAAACCTGTCTATTAATTTCATTTGGTAACCCCTAGTTTTTGTGTTATGGGGAGTAAATAAAACACTTCCTTATTTATTTCTCCATGCCAGTCATGATTTTATAGACCTCTATATCCCCCCCTTATTCATCTCTTTCCCAAGTTAAAAAGCCCTTTTCTTATTAATCGCTTCTCATATGGAAGTTTTCTAGACCCTAATCACTTTAGATGCCCTTTTCTGTATCTTTTTCAATTTCAGTGTATCTTTTTGAGATGGGACAACCAGATCTGCATACAGTATTCAAGTTGTAGATGTTTCATGGATTTATAACAAGTCAACATGATATTTTCTGTCTTATTATCTGCCCCTTTTCTCATGATTCCCAACTTCTTTTTAATTTTTTTGACTGCTGCTGCACACTGAGTGGATGTTTTCCAGGAATTACCCACAATGACTCCAAAATCTCTTTCTTGAGTGATAACAGCTACTTCAGACTCCATCATTTTATATGTATAGTTGGGATTATATTTTCTAATGAGCATTACTTCGCATTTATCAACATTGAATTTCATCTACCAGTTTGTTGCCCAGTCACACAGTTTTCTGAAATCCTTTTGTAACTCTGCAGTCTGCTTTGGACATTTTAATCTTGAGTAGTTTTGTATCATCTGCAAATTTTGCCACCTCACTGTTTACTCCTTTTTCCAGATCGTTTATGCATATGTTGAACAGCACTGATCTCAGTACAGACACCTCTGTTTAGAGGGCACCACTATTTTCCTCTCTCCATCCTGAAAACTGACTATTTATTCCTGCGCTTTGTATCTATGTATCCTTTCTTTTAACCAGTTACTGATACAGGAGAGGATCTTCCCTTTCTGCATGACTGCTTACGAGCCTTTGATAAGGAACCTTAGCAGTGGTTTTCTGAAAAATCTAAGTACACTATGTCAGCTGATCACTCTTGTGTATGTGTTTGTTGACCCCCTCAAAGAATCCTGGTAGATTGGTGAGGCATGATTTCCCTTTACAAAAACCATGTTGACTCTTTCCCAGCAAATCATATTCATCTATGTGTCTGATGCTTCTATTCTTTACAGTAGTTTCAACCAGTTTGCTTGAACTGAGCTTTGGCTTACCATCCTATAATTGCCAGGATCGCTTCTGGAGCCTTTTTTAAAAATTGGTGTCTCATTCAGTCAGCTGGTACAGAAGCTGATTTAAACGGTAGGTTACATACCACAATTAATAGTTCTGCAGTTTCACATTTGAGTTCTTTCAGAACTCGTGGTGACTTATTACTCTTTCATTTACCAGTTGGTTTCAAAACTTCCTCTAATGACACCTTGCTCTGGGACAGTTCCTTAGATTTGTCTCCTAAAAAGAATTACTCATGTTTGGGAATCTCTCACACATCCTGAGCCATGAAGACTGAGGCAGAGAATTCATTTAGTTTCTCCACAACAGCCATATCTTCCTTGTGTGCTCTTTTAGCATCTTGATCATCCAGTAGCCCCATGGGCTGTTTAGCAGTCTTCTTGCTTCTGATGCACTTAAAATTTTTGTTACTACTTTTTGTGTCTTTGGCTAGCTGTTCTTCACATTCTTTATTGGCCTTCCTAATTATATTTTTACACTTTGCTTGCCAAAGTTTCTACTCCTTTGTATTTTCCTCAATAGGCTTTAACTTCCACTTTTAAAAAGATCCTTTTTGCTTCCAACTCCTTTTTTTTACTTTGTTTAGCTGTGGTGGCACTTTTTTGGTTCTCTTACTAAGTTTTTTAATTTGGAGTATACATTTAAATTGAGCCTTTATTATGGTATCTTTAAAAAGTTTCTGTGCAGCGTGCAGGGATTTTACTTTTGGCATGGTACCTTTTAATTTCTGTTTAACTTTCTCATTTTTGTGTAGTTCCCCTTTCTGAAATTAAATGGCACCATGGAGAGCTGCTTTGATGTTCCCTTCTCTCCATAGGGATGTTATTTTTATTATGTAATGATCACTGTTACCAAGCAGTTCAGCTGAATTCACCACCTGAACTAAAACCTTTGCTCCACTTAGAACTAAATCAAGAATTGTCTCTCCTCTTGTGGGTTCCAGGACTAGCTGCTCCAAGAAGCAGTCATTTAAGGTATCAAAACAAACAAGGAATCCTGTGGCCCTTCTAAAGACTAACAAATTTATTTAAGGCATAAGCTTTTGTAGACATAATCCGCTGTCTCAGATGCATGAAATGGAAACTGCAGTATTTTTGTGCGCACGCGCACACACACAGAAGGGTGAGTCACATTATTATCTGGAGGATTAACAAAGTCAATTTAAAAAATTTCAGAGGAGTAGCCATTTTAGTCAATTTCAGCAAAACAAACCAAGATGTTTTAATACAAACAGTGTGGAATCAAGAAACTTATCTCTGCCTCCCATCTGGAGGTGACATGTACCCAATCAAAATGGAGATATTTGAAATACTCCATTATTATTGAGGTTTTTTTTAGTTTTATAGCGTCTCTAATCTCCCTGAGCATTTCACAGTCACTATCACAGTCAGGTAATCAGTAGTATATCCCTATTGCTGTATTCTTATTATTCAAGCATGAAATTACTCTCTGTAGAGAGATTCCGTGGCATGGTTTGGTTCATTTAAGATTTTTATTTCAATTGACTCTGCTTTCTTTCACACTGAGTGCCACTCCCCCACCAGTACAGCCTATTCTGTGCTCCTCATATATTTTGTATCCTGGTATTAATGTATCCCATTGATTATCCTCATTCCATCAGTTTCTGTGATTTCAAACCAATCCTCCAATTGTGAGGTAGTTTTGAATTCTAATTCTGTCCTCCAAAGTGGTTGCTACCCATCCCAGCTTGGTGTCATCTGCATATTTGATAAGCATACTCTCTAGTCCTTTGTCCAAGTAATTAATTAAAATATTTAATAGTACCAGATCCAGAACTGACCTGTGGTGCTCCACTGGATAAAATTGGCTTCACGTTTTAGCTACCCCATTTTTGCAGTCTGGCAGCAAACCGTTGATAATACATTTTTGAGTATAGTCTTTCAACCAGTTGTGCATCACCTGTAGTAATTTCACCTAGGCCACACTTCCTTTGTTTGCTTTTGAGATGGTCACATGGGACTGTATGAAAACCCTTACTAAAATCAACATATATCACATATACTGCTTTCCTCTTATCCATTAGGCCAGTAACCCTGTAAAAAATGATGATGCAGAAGCAAATCCACAAATGAGTTTGAAGTACAGTTGGATATATATACTTGGAATTAAGTAACAGTTGTAAGTGTATCTAGTAGGTAGAACAATGAACTGGAAGTGATGAGTCTTCAAATGCCTGGATCTGCCACTGTTTCTCTGTATGATATTGGGCAAATTGCTTAAGGAAACTGAGACACAGGTAGATTGTCTGTAGGGTGGGGACTATCCTAATTTTTTCCTCAAGTAATAAAATGATTGAATGAAAGTCTCTAAGAGCAAAGTACAATAATAATTTAAAAGAGGGGAAGATTGGTTCTATGTGTAGGGCACTGCTCTGGCATTTGCTCTGCCATAGTCTTCCTGTGTGACCTTGACAAGTCATTCAATCTCTCTGTCTCATTTCCCCATGGTTATAATTGACTTACTAATAACTACTTTTTCCCATCCTTTTTCTTTCGTATCTATTTAGGTCCCAGGCCCACAATAACTAATAAATATGCTGAACTTTATGCTTTCAAATAGTGTCACTGACGTTCAGCAATTGAGGGTATTCAGCCACTGAAACAGATTATCAAGGGATATCATAAATTCTCCATTACTTGAAGGCTTTGAATCAAGACTGAATATTTTTCTAAAATATTTGTTGTAATTCAATAACAAGTTGTTGGGCTAGATGCAGGAATTCACTGGCTTACCTTCTGTGACTTTTCTTATGCCAGAGGTCAAATTAGATGATCATAATGGTCTTTTCTTACCTTAAAATCTGACTCTATTACTTGCATGAATAAAGATAAATATCTAAGTCTTAGAATGATCAGAACCTTAAACTATAAATTCTTCAGCACAGGGAGTGTCTCTTACTGTATGTATGTACAGTGCCTAGCATCCTGGGTCCCACATCCAAATTGCGGCATATGTGTGCTATTGCAATACAGATACTAGTTAATAACTAAATAAAGGAGTATACTTGCCAAATAAATGCACCCACTGTTAGATAATAGAGGATTGACAGAAAAGGTTGAAGGAGAAATAGTTTCACTGGTTGTCTCCATCTATAATTCCTCTTTCTAGTCCTCAGAAACTCTTTGTTTGCTGTTGATGCCAGGGTTTAATGGCATGACATTGAGTTCTTTTATTAATTGACTAATAACATTCCATTTTCTGATTGAGTAACCTTTCAATAATTTTCCCTGATGTGTTGTTTTAAAAAAATTTTTTTTTTTAAATTAGAGTTTTTCTGTCCCCAACTTGTGTTTAGAAGGGGCTGCTGAGCATGCCTCAGAGCTACAATACAAAACATGCCCAGGCCCACTTCTGTGCACCCACCTTTCTGCTGGGTGCTGCCTGTTTAGTTTCAGCCTCCTGCTGCTCTCCAGGTAAACAACATCTGGAAGGGTTTGGAAGAGGACATGTGCAGTCAATAAAACAGTGAAACTGGCTGTGTATGAAATGCTATCATATGCACTAAGTAAGCAACTGAAAACTAGAGTTCAGGGTATTATTTTATTTAATTTGACCTTTTTTGTTCTCATAATGATTGATATTACAGTTGGTACAAATATTTGGCTGGAAATGTGATTTTCACATTGGTGTTTTCTCTTTTAAGTGTTGTCCACAAAGAAATGATACAATTAAAAAGAATTTTGACCATTACACTTGAAACAGGTGGGTTACGCCTACCTGGTAAACATTATAAAGTTGATTTTCTGGCTTTTGAGTTTATATCTTCTTTAGTGCATGTAAATATGATGTGGAAAAATAAACTATGAACCCAAGTCACAGTTTTCAAAATAGCATTCCTAAACATACGTAAATTCCTATTTAGACACTGAAATACAAGTGGCTTGACCTTCAGAAGCCCTGAATCCAGGAAGAGGCCTGATTTTCAAGAGTAGTGGGTCCAGAAAAGTAGTACAGTTCATTACAGATGTTTGATCGAATAGAGCAGGAGTCGGCAACCTTTAGCAAGGCATGTGCCTTATTTGCGCCTGACCTCCTCCGTCCCCCCCACCACGGCTGCCCCTCTCCCAGTGCCAGGACCTGCGATCAGTGGCGGGGAGGCCTGCAGAGCCCGGTGGTGGCAGTAGCAGTAATGGAGAGGGGGCTATGGGGTCCAGCAGGAGAGGTGGAGCCACACTGACGGGTGGGAGAGGCACAGGAACAGCACTTGGAGCCAGGAGTGGCACGGCTCGAGCCAGGGCTCCCACGTGCTAGTCAAACTGGGCATACATGCCATTTTTTGCACCCATGCAGCAAGTTGCCGACCCTTAATTAATTAATAATACTCTCATTACCACAGAAAACATTGTTTTGACAAGTGATAAATCTCTGGCTTTCTCTGCTTCTCTGCCTCTCATTCTCAGCCCAAAGAGCCGCTTGATCCTATTAAAGAAAGAAAAGCTGGAGTACACTCCTGGAGAGCATGAACATGGATTGTTCCCAGCCCCTATTCATGTTGGTGAGTACTTCACATATGTTTTCTACTGCTGAGAAAGAAGTGCTACTCCTCAGGCTGGGGGAGGGTGACCAGATAGTAAGTGTGAAAATTCAGGACAGTGGGTGGCAGGGTAATGGGTAGAGCTCTGCACAGATACAGATATGTGGATCCATATCCGCATGAATTAACTTTCACCCTACCGCAATCTGCCTTTCCTCTTTTAGACTTACCCACATCTGCATCTCCTCATCAACTGTTTTGGAGCCAGCAGCCCTCCATGAGCTGTGAGGGGGGATTTGATAGCAGCCTTCAGCTACCTGCAGGACAGGGGTCCAGGGAGGATGGAACTAGGCTGTTCTCAGTGGCAGATTACAGAACAGGGAGCAATGGTTTTAAGTTGCAATGGGGGAAGCACTGGAACAGATTATCTACAGTGGTGGTTAGAATCTCCATCCTTGGAGATTTTCAAGGCCTGGCCTGAAAAAGCCTTGGCTGGGATGATTTGGTATGGGTTGGCCCTGCTTTGAGCAGCGGATTGACCTCCTAAAGTCCTTTCCAACTCTAATCTTCTTTGATTCTAAGATGGACAGAATGAGAGAGACTATAAAGGCTTTTCTTCCGTTGTCGTTTAGATTTTATTTTTCAGTTTTTCTGCTTACTCTACATTGTCAACATCTGAATCTAGTTTTAATACTGGTTTAGCAATCAAAAAATAAATGTTGCTTTTTAAACATTATGTTTTGATTAAATGTTCTATAGTAATTTTCTTTTCGAATCAGTATTAAAATAGGATGAAAACCAGTAAAATAATGCACATCTGTTACATCTCCAGAACAATACACAAACATGAATAAATTCTCCCTACATACCTGTGGTTGTTTTTAGCTTCCACTTTCTAGATGTGAAAATGGTAGGTACAGAGAGGTTAAGTGACTTGTTCAAAGTCACACAAGTTGAAATTCACGATTGTGCAGAGGACCAGTGCAAGACCTGTGCATCGCTTGCATCCTATTTGGAGAGCTTGAATAAGACTTACGTGATGCTTAGGTTAGGTCTTCTGCTGACCCTCTGCACCGGGGTGAGTTTTACCTGCAGTGAGCAATAGGATTAGAACTCAGGAAATTCCTGGCTCTTAGTCACACATTCAGTCCACTAGAGCAGGGGTTTTCAAACTTTTTTTCTTAGGATCCAGTTGAAAAAAATTACTTATGTCCGCAACCCAACAATTACATCTTTAAGCAATGTATTCCAATCTTGCAGCAGTGGCGGCAGCAGGGAGCGCCATGACCCAGTACTGGGTTCTGACCCATGGTTTGAGAACCACTGCATTAGACTATACTGCTTCAAACTAGTTTATAGTTTGACATAGGACTCCCAGACAGTGTCACTTCCTAGTATCTTCCTACTTCCTAGCAAGTAATCGAATCTGACTTTTGAATACAATTGTCTAGAGCACTGAGCAGAGCATGTATTGTGTCCTATTGATTTGCATAGCAACATTTACATTGGAAAGACCGGTTTGTAAGAAGCTTTGCATTATTCAGAAAGAATGTACCACCCATGTTTTTCTTTGATCAGAATGTCTCCTACAGCCAGCCCGTTGTGTGTTGCGTTGTAATGTTAGCTTATTTCATGAAACACCAGCTGAAGGATATCACAGACTTGCATGTGTAAATCAATAGTCATGAACTTTTAAGAATTAAAATTTCAGAATTAAAGGTATTAAATTTAAATCCCAAGAAATCTCTGATATTTCTCAATAAGTTCCTCCTTTTGGTAAAGTTCATGTGGCTTTGACCCCCAATTCAGCTGTCTCCCCAAATTTAGTATGCAATGCAATGATCCAGTTCCTTTTTCTCCACACAAGGCCATGACCTCAAGTTTATTTGTACCATCAGACACAAACAAACTTCTGCAATAAAGATAAGACTACTTTAATTACTCTGTGTTGGGTAGCTGGAGAGTGGTTTAACTACAGAATAGAGTTACAAGGTTTAATTATCTGCCAGATAACTTTACTAGTGCCTGCTTAATGAGGGCTAGAGAATGTTCCATATTCTCCAGGCTCAGTGCCAGGGCACTTGAAAGAGCCTTTTGTTTTACCCATTGAGGTCATAGAAGTGAAAGCAAATTCCCAGCAGATTTAGCTGTTTCCTGGAACCTGCTAAGAATAAATAAAGCTTTGAAAATAACTAATTTAAGAGTAAGTTGTAAGGAAAACATTACAATTTTTATTTTCCAGTTTGCTCAGTGATGGAGGTATGCATTTGAATCTAAATGAAACTTCAGAAATCATTGCTAGAGGAGCATGAAGGGGCTTGCTTAGACCCAGGAAAGCCAGGAAATTTGGGCAGTGGGCTGCCACTTCATCTTTATTCACCCTTTTTAGTTTCAGATCTTTGCTACAATATCTCAGCAAAATGACAGGGCAATATTTTAATGTTAACCACAAATGTCCTGGTATTTGTGGTGTCAAACTACGATTCTTATAGTAGCCAGGTTCTTAATGGATCCATTTCTCTCTCTATGAAGAGAGAACAGAGCTGGGAGTTAGAATAATCTTTGATATGAAGAAAAATTCTTCTGCAAAGATGGCAAAAACTCTTTGTACACCAAGAAACTGAACTATTGCTGAAAATGTTTTTCAATATTGAGTCCCCTTGAAACATTATTAGGAAAGGTCTTGTCAAAGCTATACTTAGTATTTAAGCCATTCTCAATACCAGTTCATGGAAACCATTTATAGAAAATTTTCAGAGCTGGTTTATATTTTTAGGTATAATGGGATTGAGTTAGGACTTTAGACCCTAATGCAGTGGTTCCCAAACCGTGGCCCATGGGTCAAAAGTGGCCAATGGAGTCTTTCAAAGTAGCCCACCACTCCCCTCCCACTGGCTGCAGAAGGAAGGCGCTACCCAGGCAGAGTGCGTTGCTGCAGGACTACAAGACAGGTGCAGGTTCCTTGCTGCAGCTGAGAGGACAGGAGATCAGCACTCTGCTCCCCTGGCTATAGCAGGGAGTACAGCAAAGGGCTCTGCCTTGGTCCATAGGTCTGGGGTCCCTGCTGGAGCCAGAGGGAGGAGAGCACGGATCTCCCATCCCCTTAGCTGCAGGAGGGAGTCACTGTTCAGTGACCCAGGTGGAGCCTATGGAACAACAGGACATGTGCAGTTTCCCTGCTGCAGCCAGGTGGACGGGCTGCTTCTTCCCTGAACTCCTTCCATCTATAGGGGGAGAGGGGAGAGGCTGCGGGTGGAGCAGCAGCTAGGACTCACCATGCATGAGGAGGGGCAGGACTCTAAAAATCAATGCCTTCCTGTTTGGCCTGCAGTTAGCAAGCCACCCACCATAACTTAGCTGCCAAGTCATGTGCTTCAGCATGTCAGGAGAGTTACTCATCTACACTAGTGCTTTGTCTGTGAATGTGGGACATAACTGAGAGTAATTTGTAGGTGTAAAATAGTTAATGTAAAAATGAGCACAGTAGTATCAAAATGTTTGCAAATTACTACATATTTAAAGTAGTCCTTCATGGTGTATATGTCAATACACTTTTAGGAGTTGATAGACTGGTGGCCCTTCAGTGTTGTAAAAATAATATTTGTGGCCTTCAAGCCGAAAGGGTTGGGATCCACTGCCCTAATGGCTCCTCCCGACTCTTCTGGTCTATTGTTTAAATGAGTTCTTCTAGAAGCTATTTGCATATATTTTTATCTGTGCTAGATCATTCTAGTTCTTTGAATTAAGGAGAGAGTATCATACTTTACTTGAGATTTCCTAGTTAGAAGTTACCAGTGAATAATGTATGAGTCAGAGCTTCTGTCCTCCAGTCAGATAGCTGTTTTCAAGTCTCCTTAAATAACTTCACTTCTAAAAGTTAAAAGAGATTTGTACTGGGTAGTATCTCTGTCCTCTACAGACTGTCAGACACCAGCTGTGAAACTCGGAAGGAGTATCTCTTACACAAAAACATGGGATGGGCCATAGAAATAAAACTTGTACAATAGGTTTTATTCAGGTCACTTAATGCTGGCTACAAAAGAGGAAATGTTTATATGAAAATGTGGAGCTAGGAGTCAGGGAGGACTTCATGTAGTGTAAGTACGTGCAGTATGTAAGCAAATAGAATTGTTTTTTGAAATCTGCTTGTTACGCTGCATAATGCTAACAAGAGCTATTTGTTGTTTCGTTGGTTAAGAAACCAAGTCAGGGCAGAGTTCTTGTCTCGATGCTTGAGAACCAATCCAACTTACGTTGCTCTTTACAAAGTGTAGTTCAGTGTTGCGTGTTCCATCTCTTCTGTCCTCCTCTCTTCACTATACAATTTAGTCCATCAAAAGCGTCTAAAGAACTCCTCTTTTTTCTAACATCTTTTTAAATGTCCTGTAATAAAAATTAAACATATATTAATAATCCTAGCGCTCACGTTGCTAAATTAAGTAGGAAAAAAATCTTTGGCCTTCCTGAACAAATCTGATGGGTATGAAACAATGTCACCTAGATTGAATGTTAAAGACCACGGTTCATTTTCTACTTGCCGTGTGTTTTTAATACTGGTCACTAAGTGCTGTATGCTGGGAGCAAGGGGAGGACTGAAGGGAACTCAGCTGCTCTTAAGAGCATCCAGCAGAGTAATTTATCAGAATGATTTGGTCACATTGTCCGGAAGAATGTGCAGAAGGGGGAGCATCAATTGCTTGTTTTATAGACATCTCACACTGATAAGAAGCACATTTTCAATAAGGATTGGCATGATCCACTGTGTTTCCCTTACATAGAAGGCAGAGCTTTGTGGATCAGAGAATCTCACTTTGAGCCAGGCTGGGAAAAAGTCCAGGAGAAGTCCCACCTTTTGGAAACTTTATACTGAGATCCCATTTCAATACATTCATGGGGCAGGAGTGGAGGGAAGGGGACAGAAAAGAAGTGGAGGCAACAGGAAGACTCACCTTCTACATACTAGTACATAGTTGGGGGAAATGGAGTTGGGAAGAACAAATGCCAGGATGAAGTACTGACTTGAACTGTGGAAATTGCTAATGGAAAGGGTTTGGTCAGGAGGATTCCACTGTGCACACTGTCCATGGTAATAACACTGGATATAACAATGTGAAAATACTGCAAAACAGAGTGGGTGCCTTTTTGGGGAAGAGAGATTTTTTTTTAAATGAAAAGGCAAGTCTTTTAAACCTGTAAAATTTGTTCCGTTCCTCCAGTTTCTCACTTTACAGTGATCTCTCCTATGAGAACTCCTGCAGGGTTCCTGGCGTTGCTGAGTTTAGCTGCAAATATCAGAGTTTTATGAACTTTCAGACCGGTCATCAAAGTACAGTTTAAGACCCTCTCCACAGAGAGCAGTTCCTCTCTCACCTTCCCCAGCAAGCCAATCTTCATATTTGCAAGTACAGTTTGTGTCCCTGCTTAAGACGCAGCCACTCATTCAATGCCCATAAGAATAAACCTAGCTGTGACATGAGTGGAAAGCTAGAAACACCAACATGTTATGGTCCTTTTGGAAGGTTTTTTTCCTGATATGTTTCCTGTGGTGCCTCAAATAAACAAAACATTCTTTGAGGATGTCTGCTATTCTGCCTTTTGCTATTTTCAGACTGAGGGGCTCTGTCAGAATTTGGGCTCTATGCCCATTCGTGGTCCTCTTTCCTCATGAGTATATGAGAATGAGTGTGTGACATATGAACCATTTTGTTTCAGGGAAGTATCTGAGACAAAAGAGAATCGACTTTCAGCTGCCATATGACATCCTCTGGCAGTGGAAACACAATCAGGTAAGACAAATGTTACTAGGTGCCAAGTTTGCATTCAGAAATGATAGAAAGAGACAGAGGTAATTACTAGCCCACAGCTCCAGTTAAATTTTCTGAGAATTGGTAACTGTTCATGTTGATGTTAGTGACTGAAAAAAAAGTAATTTACATGTATATTTAATGTGGACAATTTCTACTTTTCCCTTCCTGCAAAATAGCAGCCATCCACTGGGTTTCTGGAAAAGCCCATCTTTAATTTTGCTGTGGACTTTTATTTTGGTAGACCACCTACTTTTTATAAGTTTCAGACGCACCTCAAGAGAATTCAGATGTACTGCCAACAGCACTGAGAAATTTCAGCCTTATTTTTCTTGGATCAGTCCCAGCAGAGTGGAATTTATTTTTCACTTGCAAGCTAAAATTTTCATACTGAGGGGAGAGAATGTTTGAGACACATTCTTTTTAAAGATCTTTAAGTGTGTAAGACTAAAAACAGGGTTGTTGGTTTTTTTTTCTTTTTCCTGAGTAATCTCCACCCAGTGATTTAACACAGGATTTAGCGCTGCAGTGTAAATCCATCTCCAGCTCGACAGCAATAAATGAGCTCTAGAAGAAGTAAGCTAGCCACGTAAATGAGCAAAACAAATTCCCAAAGTAGTGCTGCTCCAAGTGCTCATCAGAATACCACCAAAGTCTAAACTTAAAATAGTGAAAGCTGTTGACATTCTAGTTGGAGAGTGTTCCTGGCTTTGATTCAAGATTATCTAAACCGATCAGTATCTTATCTATATAATAATATTACATAGGTAAAAATTGTATCTATTTGCTTATGCACTTCTTATCCACCTAATATCCAAACACATAGAATCATCTTGTTATACAGTGTCTGAGACATTTGATACCGAAGATAGTGCAGTAAACACACAGAGTGAATTGTATTTATTCTTTTAAAATGTACTTAAAAGAAGAAACTATTCATGTTACTGTATATTGAATCATTAGCTGGAACCTAGTTCTGTAGCTTATAAGCGAATATGTAAAAGGGGAAATTCCTTTTCCCTTCTGTCCTCTCCTTATATATAGCAAATTATTCTGGCAAAAGAATCTGCATTTTCCTCAGTTCCAGCTCAGAGATCATGGGCTTGAATTCTGACTTCCCTCTTCTTTCCATTGTTCTGAGTATCTGTCTACTGCACAGCCATTAGAGCAGCTGCCCATCCTCAAAGTAGTTTTAAATAAGTATTCTCTACAATGCTGTGGGGGATACTACTACCCTAAAAAGCCTATGTCTGTCCCCATGGATGTTCTCTTTGACTTTGCCCTTCCTGTTGTGATCAGACAGTATTGGAGGAATAAACCATGTTGGAAATTGTGTTCAATGAGCTCTTTAAATGGAGGTTCTTTTTATTCAGATACCTTTTTAATCTCTCCTCTGAAGTGCACACGCAGAGAAATGGCATGAGCTAATTTAGAGAAATCTTTATGCATATATACATTATTCAATAATTAACATAAATGTGTACATATGAATAGAGCATGCCCGTCATTTTCCTGACACTTGAGAATGGCAATTGCAGTTGTGCAGTGTATTGAGTAAAAACTTTCTTTTTCTTCCTTTTAGTTATACAAAAAGCCAGATGTCCCACTTTATAAAAAAATCCGTTCCAGTAAGTAACATTGTTATTATTAATGTTTATTTATTTATTTATATATAATAGGTGTCGTTATACCTGTGCCTTACAGTAAACAGTGTAACTATTTAAACTTCAACATGACTTCCACTCTTCCACAACCCTCTGTTCCTCAGAACACTGGCCTGCCACCTTTTCCTCTGCTTTCTGTCACTGGGATGAAAGCATTTCAAACAGTTCTGTTTTAATCTGGAAAAAAATATTTATTTTCCTTTTTTCTTTTTCCAGATGTTTATGTAGATGTTAAGCCTCTCTCTGGCTATGAGGCCACCACCTGCAATTGTAAGAAACCAGATGATTGCAATGGAAAGGGCTGTTTAGATGACTGTCTTAACAGGTAGGAACTATGCTGACTAAGCACGGTAAGGGAATTCCTCAAACAAGCAAGCCCCATAAAATGTTTGAAAGGGTAAAGAGATGTGCTAGGTGAAATCAGAAGCTCTGTAAAGCAAAGTATGGATACAGAAGCGTACAGCATAGTTTCCTTTACTAGCTACTTCTTTAATAGTAAGAGAGCATGCTATTGGGCTGTGCTTGAAGATTTCAAAGATCCAGTGTACTCCATGGACAATAGTAGAAGCCATTCTTTTGATATTTGCTTTTGAAGAACTTTAGTTTGAGGACAGGTGGGAATATCTCAGCTGTTCTGAGGTCAGATCTATGTTCAGAAGGAGCAGTTGCCGATGGAACTGGAAATGGACGACCCAGGAGGAAAGGAAACGTTAGGTATGAAAAACGAACAGGAAACCCATGAGAAGGAGAGAAACAAAGTGCAGTCATTATCGCAAAGAGAAGAGCCAGGAAGAGAAAGTAAGAACAGAGATGCATTATAGGGATTTTGGATTCCATTCATGACTACCAGAACAGTTCTCTCTAAAGAAGAGCAAGAAATTTTCTTCAGTCTCAGGGACTAGTGATCAGCTAACATTTCAGATTAATTTGCCATTTTGATTTCATTTTGCTAATGAAGTTCTAAGGGCTAAGAACAGCTCTGGTCTGCATGATCTAGGTTACCAGAAAGGTTACATTTTTTTAAAATGGTAATCTGTTATTTCCCATTGTGCCTGCGCCTAAACCACACTCTATGTCCCCCACAGCTCTCTTGCCATTCAGTAAAGTGGCACTAGAAAAAAAAACAGATTCTTTTAAGAATTTGCTAATGTTTATCCCAGAAGTATGAAAAGATCAGGACTTCCTATTCAGCAAAACGCATCCCCTGAATAAAGCATCTGCTGCTTACTCAACTTCTTTGGAATATTGCTGTAGACGTCACTGCCTTTTCCCATTAAGGCCTGTATTACAGCATAACTGGAAGAATTAAAATGGAACAGTGTCAAAAATGTTGTTCTTCATCATCCCAGAAGCAGAATCAGTCCATAATCTTCTCCCAGATTAAACTCATACCATTCTCCAATGGATTATTCAACAGAAGGAAAACAAAGTCCATGGGGACTCTGTAAAAAATAAATTGCGTGAATTTATAATCGGTATCCAGAGATTTGTATGAGGGATGTATATACCTTTTTACTAGCCAGTCACAATGCAGAAGATACTGAGCTTGATTCTTTTTTCCACAATGTGACTGCTGAATTGCAAAGAAGCTGAAAAGACATAAGAATGGAGAATCAGGATTAAAGGCTTTTGAAATTGCTATTCATAAATTGTGCCACATGCCCCTTTTAGAAGTGCAGAAGCAATAAAAATGAAAGGAAATGGCAGGAAATGGTTTTCCAACCCCCCCAAAAATTTTCAAAATCTCAAAAAAGTCACCCCCAAACAAGACTCTGAAGTTCAACTCAAAAAATTTCGCAAATTAATCTGGAAAAAAAATCAGTTCAAATCAGTCAAATATTTCATTTCAGTTTTGACCTTTTTTATTTAAAAAAGACAATTTGTTATAATTAGTTTAAATTTTGAAACAAAAAGGCATTTTGAATTTATCAACATATGTTTTAATTTTGAAATATTGAAATGAGATGTTTCAACAATTTTTTTTATTTTTTTTTTTTACTTCCAAAAATATTTTGAACTGAGAAATTCATTGAAACTAATCCTTTCCCAGGGATAATTTCTGTTTTGACAAATTGCCATTTTGCCAAAAAAGTGCTGTGTCAGAAATATCCGTCAGCTCTAATGAGAGGTTTTGTTGACTTTGCATCTTAAATTGTAGAGGTACAAACCTCCATGTGACACACCTTTTTGTATTACTGCTTCTGAGATAGGAACTGAGGCTGATACAATAGGAGTTTTGTAGCAGAGGAATGAAAGGGGGATCACAGTATTATCAGAGATTTGGGGGAAAGTGACACTTAACAGGATTTTACAGTGTGTTTTCTTGAACAGCAGCTCTCCATATATGTTTATCGTCTGGCTTTAGCTTGTTTGTCTTTAATTTTAGGATGATCTTTGCTGAGTGCTCCCCCAACACTTGCCCTTGTGGTGAACAGTGTTGTAACCAGAGGATTCAGAGGCATGAGTGGGTGCAGTGTCTGGAACGATTCCGTGCTGAAGAGAAAGGGTGGGGTATTCGTACCAAAGAGCCCCTGAAAGCAGGACAGTTTATCATCGAATATTTGGGAGAAGTTGTTAGTGAACAAGAATTCAGGTAGAGACTTGTAATTACCGTTTTGAATAGCAGGCTCATGAAGTTGCTTTGAGAATGCATTATCCCCTATAGGTAACTAGTAACTAGAGATAAGGAGGGAAGGAAAAGGTGGTATTTTTTCTATCCACTAGCACCAGAAAGAACCCACAGAATTTAGTATGTTAATCAATAATTTTTTTCTGAGAAAAGTGAATAACCTTTGCAACATAGCACATGCAGCATCTGTTTTGTAAATGTCCAGTGCCCCAAGTGATTAGGAATTCACTACAGAAACAAGCCCTGAACAGGGTTCCAGTTGTACAAGACAGAATCAGCAGGCAGCATTGTGCAGGAAAGGAAACAAACCTTTCCAGGTAGACACAGAGACGAACAGATCTGACTGTTAATACCTGATGAAAGGAGTAAATCCCTCATCATGTCAGCTTCATGCCAGCTACTCTCAGGGCTCCGTCAGAAGACAGATATAATGCTTTTCTGAAGAGTGAGCTGTTGAAATGGCTGCATTGCTAAGGAGGAGCACTTCTTATCCTAGGACAGGGGTCAGCGACTTTTTGAAGGGCTGTGCCCAGTTCTGCTTTCTGACCCTCCCCCAGTGCCGTTGGTGACAAGTGGCAGTTGGTGGGGGGAAACGTTGGAGCGGGGAGCAGTAGCAGGGTGGGGGAGAGCAAGGGTGGCTGCTGGGGTGGGATGGCACAGACAGGCAGAGAAGGGGAGGCAGGGCGGGGTGGATGGGAGATGGGGTAGCAAGGGAGCCTAGCTGGGCAGGAGTGGCAGAAGAATGTGGGGAGCAGTATGGGCAGGATCCCTCCTAATTCCCGTTCCCCCCAAGCACCTTGCCCAGCTCTGGCCCTGCCAACCTCTGAGTTACCGCAGCCAGGCCCTGGCTCCTGCCTGGTCCCCGAGGAGCCATCCCCTGCCAAGTCCGCAGCCTGTCGCCAGTTCCCCCAAATCTCCCCCAGCACCTCAGCGCACACACCTGGGCACCAGCCAGAACCATTCCTTAGCTGGCCAGGCCCGGGGCCACTGCAGCATGGCATTTTAAATTTAAAAAGGCTCCACCCAGCTCCCAGGCTCCCTGCTCAGTGGATGGCAGAAAGCGACAAAGTGGCTGCTGTGGGGAGTCTGCTTGGGGCTAGAGCGGCACCACGGGGGAACCTTCCATGCCGCTCAGAATGAGTCCACATGTCACCTTCGGCATACGTGCAGGGGGTTGCTGACCCCTGCCCTAGGATGTAGCCTCAGGAAACAGTGTCCAACCCCAGAAGACTAAGATGGAGAGAAGCGTTGGTTTTTGGAGAATATATAAAAAACGTGCATGTATACACATGCATAGTCTTGTACTTGCAAAGTCCTCTTCCACAGGCATGTGATGAAGATGAAATCTGTACAATTCATTTGCAGAACAAGAGCTGGCACGGTCTGGCGAGAACAAGCTCCCGAATTCTAATCCTACCTCTGCCAGTGGCCTTGATCACGTCACTGCTCTTGTCTGTGCTTCCATTACCTCGTGTAAAAACGGAAATTATAATCCTTATTCTCTCTCTGGATGTGAATGGAAAGAGTTACAGTTGTCTTTCTAAAGCCAGCTTACAGAGCCCCTGCACACTCTGTTTCCTATTAGCTGTGTGTCTGCTTTGCTTTGACACGAACTTTCCTGTGTTGCTTTCTAGGAACCGGATGATTGAACAGTACCATAATCATAGTGATCATTATTGCCTGAACTTAGACAGTGGGATGGTCATTGACAGCTATCGCATGGGCAATGAGGCTCGATTTATCAACCACAGCTGTAATCCGAACTGTGAGATGCAGAAATGGTAAGAAACAAGTACTGTAGGTGCTGGACCTCTGGGTGTACCCATGGTTAAAATGATTGAAACAACATCAAAATATTGACTAAGGGTCTTGTATTGTATCAAACTTGCACCGTATTGCTGTCAGGTAAGTGTTACATCTGAGGTAACTACTGGCCTGCATGGACCTAAACGGTCTGTTCTGATGTGGAAGTGCCTATGTTTTTACATATGTCATAATGCTACCTTACTATAAATCATTAATACTAGATGGTGCGGTAAAATAGTGTCAATTTGCCACTCTTCATGGTATTCTCTATTTTAAAAGACCTGGTGCTAGGATGGCAGAAAATGCTGTGGGTAGGTATTGAGTGTGTTTATAATAAGGGTAGCCTGGTATTGAGGCTTGCTGTGCATGTCTGTACCTAGTACGGCTTTGTGCAATGCTAATTAGTTTTTCCTTTGTATGGGCATGAGAATTCAACACAAAAACCTAGCTAAAAGAATTATGGAAATGAATAGACTTCATAGATGTATTGGATGACAGTGTAAGGTCTAGAGTTAGTTTCTGGTTCAGAATGAAGCCCTGAAAATAGGTGAATTTTTGGCGTGTGTTGTGGTTCTTCAATGTGTGATGCCTTATGTCATTTGTTGCTTTTCTCACTTTGAAGCCACGATTTCCTGCTCTTCATAAGTGCAATATACATTTATTTGTCCTTGGAGGACTTTGTAGTGGGAAGGAGAAGCAGGAGAGAATGGTAAAAATGAGGATTGCTTGGTTCAAGGCACAGTGAAAGTGCTGCTTCACACTTTTGAACACTAGCTCTAATTCTCTGCCCCACTCCTTTTGACCACAACCTCCAGTCGTTGCTGTGCACGCAGGATAAAAACTAGGAGCATTTCATTCTCTTTTCTCTGCAGGTCTGTTAATGGTGTCTACCGGATTGGGCTGTATGCACTTAAGGACATGCCTGCTGGCACTGAGCTGACTTACGACTACAATTTTCATTCATTTAATGTGGAGAAACAGGTGAGGCTTGCACTGCTAAACCTAGATTAATCTCCCAAAGGATAAACAATTGTGTGCAGATTAGGGGGTTTTAACAAGTGCTGTATGTAAGTGAGCTGGTGTGTGGTAATGTGGACAGATTCCTCCATTGTTGAGATTTTATTAAAACTAATCATTCACTTTCCTTCAAAGCAACTCTGCAAATGTGGTTTTGACAAATGCCGAGGAATAATTGGGGGCAAAAGTCAACGGGTGAATGGACTCACAGGCAAAACCACTCAGCCTGTCACCACACACAGAAGGCCTGGACGATCGAAAGAGAAGAGGAAGTCAAAGCACAAACTGAAGAAGAGGGTGAGTACTGAAGCCAGCTCTTCTCATGCAGACAGGTTCCTGAGAAGTCAATCCGTGACAACCAGACCACGGTGAAGCATATTTGTTATGTACATAGAGCACTGCAGAAACAATATCCAGAAATAGTTGCTCAAATGAGCTGCTATGCCATTTGTTGTTGGCTTCTCTTATCAGAATTATCTATTTTACAGAAGGGCCACATACCAGAGGAACCTAGTGAAAGTGTGAATACGCCAACCAGGCTGACTCCCCAGCTTCAGATGAAGCCCATGTCCAACAGGGAAAGGTAAGGAAGGATTTCAGTGTTGTTTTTCTCCCCAACAATGCAGTGTTGCTATAAAATCAAAATGAATCTTTTCCCCATAAAATAAGACATCACAGAATGTCCACTTTTGAAGAAGGGCTGCTGGGATGTGTGATCAGTAGATTGTTAATTATTAGAATCTGTTGTGGATCAGATAGGAAGAGTAAAATTGTGGCACAGTTATCAAGACAACCTTTACATTCACTGTTTTAGGGTTAGGGTTCTCACCAGTGGGCTGAGAATGAGCATACTGCGCAGTGTTCACATTGCTCCTGATTTGTGTTTCAACCCAGTGAAGACCACACAAAGGTTTTTCCTGTGCATTCATTGCATTAGTGTGGCTGGTGATGAGCAGAACTTGGCAAGTGGCAGTTCGGGCTAACACATTTGTTAAGACTTCTTCAGAAAGGAAAAGAGTAGGGAGAGAATGTGTAATGTTTTTATGCAGTACAACATAAAAGTGGGGAGAGATGTATCAGGAGAGCACGTTCCACACCTTAGTACTGCCCACCAATAAAGGGTACGGTGGTGGAACTGTCAGGGCAGGGATAACCATCAGATTGAAGATGAAAGCATCCATGGACTAGTTAGAACTTGGATCTGAAGAGCCTGGGGTGGCCGATATTCCCACAGAGCCACTAAAAGGCCACATAGAACCACAACCATGGAGCACTGCGGAGAGAAGGTGCCTCAGTAACTACTGGCCAAGGGACTCAGTGACTGCCCTGCAGTCAGCTGCCAAGCACCTATTTAACCTTAGACTTGTCTGGGCAAAACAGACTTTGGGCCTGCTGGAACTTCAGACCTTACCTCATCTTGTGATCTCTGGTCTCTCTGAGCCTTACTTCCTGACTCCAGCTTGGTACTTCCTCTGGTCTCTGGACTCCGATTCCAGCCTGACTTTGACCCTGTCTCCAGCCTTTCGTTACCTTTGATCTCTGACCCCGGCCTACTTTGATCCCATCTCTTGCTTACTGAATCCAGCTCTAGTGATTCCTCCAACCCCTGCTCATGTCCCTGATGTGTGGACCCCAGCCCATCAGTGACCGCTAGGCCAGATTGCCTATGCTCTAGTCTTACAGTTTGCCCAAACCCACTTTCTGACCCTCTCTGCAGACTCACCATGCCACCCTAAACTCAGTCAACAACTCCCTCAAGCAGCTGTCACAAAAAACCTAGGGAACACATTGTGGTCACATCTCTTAGAACTTCTGGGCAGTCAGTTGCTGCAGTCTGCGGTAGCTGCACATGGCAAGAAGGCTGTAATCCCTAATAAGAGAAAATGAAAATAACGGCACCTGGTTGCGAATACACGTGTTTCTTTTGTAAAGTTGTTAGCGGGTAAGTATTGGTCCGTGTGTAGCCTGGGCAAATTATGCTGCTGAAAACCAAAGCTCTGTAACACAAATAACCTTTCTTTTTATGGAAAGAATGTGGCTGAAAATAATTAAACCTACCTCAAAACTTCCAAATGTGCCCCATTATAATGGGGGACACAAAAGAAAAGAGACCCACCTCATACTGATGCTTCTTGCCCAGAAGCTAGAATTCTGTAAACCTCCTGTATTCAGATGTCCCTCCAAGACAGCCCAAGCTATTTGGGTACACAAGGCAAGGTAATGTAGTGACTGATGCAGGATTTAATTAAAAAAGAATGAAAGCAGGAAAATATCATTCACGTCCGTCACCTTGGGTTTATGGAAAATAGAGCCCATCAAACTAACTTGTTATCCTTTATTTATTTATTTTAAATGAAATTGCAGGTATGGTTGATAATGGAATAGGGTTGATGTAATACATGTAGACTTTTGCAAGACATTTAACTTGGTACTGCATGACATTTTGATTTAAAAAAAAAAACCTGAAAGCTATAAAATTAACATGGTATGCATTAAATGAATTAAAAACTGGCTAACTGATGGGTCTTTAAATGTAATTGTAAATAGGAGGAGTCACTGAATGGGTATGTGTCTACTGGGGTCCTGCAGGCATTTTTATTAATGACCTGGGAAAAATATATAGTCATACTGGTAATGTTTGCGGGTGACACACAAATTGGGGAAGTACTAAATAATGAAGAGGATAGGCTATTGATACAGAGCAGTCTAGATCACTTAGTAAGCAGGATGCAAGCAAACAATTTGTGGTTTAATATGACTAAATATAAATGTATACATTCAGGACCAGAGAATATAGCCATACTTCTAGGAAGGGGAAGTCTAACAGCAATTCTGAAAAAGATTTATGTATGATCACCTGAGCATGATCTCCCAGGGCAACTCTGTGGCCAAAAGGGATAGTGTGATCCTTGAATGCATAAATAGGGATTTTGAGTAGGAGTAGAGAGAGTATTTTACCTCTGGTTTTGGCACTGGTGTGTCTGCTTCTGGAATAGTGTGTTGACATTTCAAAAGGAATATTGCTAAAGTGGAGCTACAAGAATGATTAAACAATTAGAAAACATCTTCTAGTGATTGAGCTCCTTGAGTCTGTTTAGTTGACCAAAGAGAAGATTAAGGGAAGCCTTGTTTGCAGTCTTAAAGTAACTACATGGGAACAAACATTTCATCATGAGCTCTTCAGTCTAGCAGAGAAAGGTATAACACTATCCGAAGACCTGAAGCTGAGTCAGACCAATTCAGAGTGGAAATGAGCTGTAAATTCTTAATACTGAAAGTAATTGACCATTGAAACAACGTACCACGGGTCATGGTGTATTCCTCATCACTGCCTATTTTTAAATCAAGAGTAGTTCTTTTTTCTAAAAGATACGCTTTATGGATCTATAGTTGTGTTATCACCAAACTGATGTAGTCTGGAATTATGTCTCTGGGATCTCTGAGATATTTCCTGTCTCGCCAAGGGGACAGAACAGAAACTTGAGGGATGCAGCTGGACATGCCCAAAGCTATCATTACCATTGCCATTAATAAGAACCACACTACTGGAGGGCAGTTCCAAATACACCATCATCATCACCAATTAGTTACCATAGCAGTAACACATGATCGGACATAGACGCGAAGGTCAGAAGGGACCAATATAATCATCTAGGCTGACCTCCTGCACAAAAGGGTAGCGAGAAAATAAGTCTGACTGTCATGAGCTCATTTAAACGAAGAGTTCCCATCACTCTCTCCAAATGGAGCTCTGCTTTGCTGCATAGTAGATGGCGTGGGTATCCCCACAGTATTTCTAAATAGACCTGGGACTGTTTGAGCTGTTACCTTCTTTTCTTCTGCTTCCCATAGTCAACATGAAGACAGTGAGGTGATTGACAAATGCCTTTTTAAATTTCTCCAGGAATTTTGTGCTAAAACGTCATGTTTTTCTGGTGCGGAATTGGGAGAAGATTCGGCAAAAACAAGAGGAAGTGAAACATGTCAGTGACAACATCCACTCTGCATCATTATATAATCGCTGGAATGGAATCTGCCGTGACGACGGCAATATCAAATCTGGTGAGGCCTGCACAGTCTCCTAACGTTTCCACTTTCCCTCTTCTGAGGGACCAAGTCAAATCACATTGGTTTGAAAGCTTATCGCTAGAAATAATTCAAATCAGGTCTTCTCAGGTCAAATAGAAAATTGTTCCTAAATCCAGATAGCTTTTCAAATACTGATTGGAGAATTTGTTTTCACGTCACCCTAAATATTTATTTTATTATGGTTCATTATGGGGTTTTACACTCCTTCTGAAGCATCTGGCATTGGCTATTGTGAGAGCCAGGGATTGAACAAACCACTGGTTTGATTTAGGAGAGAAATTCCTGTGTTCCTCTGCTGGACCCTGAAGGCTCACAGTGCCCATTGGAAATGCTGTTTTTCAGTTGGAATTCCTGTCCCTTCTCCCCACTGGTGATTTTTTAAATAAAGAGAAACGTGATGTGGCCATTTTAGGACATTAGCCAAACATCATGAATAACACAGGGCAGGACAAGATTGGTCCTCCAATGAGAAATGAGCTGCTCAGCACCTGCAGCAGCCATTCACACGAACTTTGAGAGTTCCCGTTATCTTCATAATAGTGAACATCTCTTAAGAATTGGGCAACAAGATTTTCTGGCTTGCCTTCTCTTATGAGGATGGGACTTACTGCTGCCAAAGATACAAATCCTGCTCCAAATACCACTCCATTCAGATCATACCTTTCCTTCAGTTACTCCCATGCAACCCCATTCCAGCATTTGGCCTCCCCTATGGCAGCACAGTGAGAATTTGGGACCCACACACTTTGGTTCAGATTCCCTAGTTCATTCTGTCTGCTTTTTTCCACAGTAGCAACACATAAATCCAGCTTAACTGGCTAGAGCTGCACAAAACACCCAGAGCATACCAGCGAATCTGACCTTTTACTTTTCATTGTGACCCAAACCACTGTTAATGTTAAAGGGAACAGCATGTGAATTCGATTCAGGAGAGGAGACATCTAATGTCATCTTAAGTATTCAGTCTGAGTAGAGGACATTAGTTCCTTGTGAGATAGAACTTCTGTGTAAAGGTATTTCTTTCTCTCCTCTTTCAGACGTGTTCATGACTCAGTTCTCAGCCCTCCAAACTGCCCGTTCTGTGCGAACACGGCGCTTGGCTGCAGCCGAAGAGAACATTGAAGTGGCTCGTGCTGCACGCCTTGCACAAATCTTCAAGGAGATCTGTGACGGCATCATCTCCTACAAAGGTGAAGCAGACAATCTGATAACAGCCTGCACTGAGACCTTATTGCCCTTCAGAACAGAGGGATGAGGGTCTGCAGACTGAAGTATTTCAGACTTTAAATAACTCCTCCCCTCCTTCTCCCAGCTCCACCCTCCATTTCCCACAGCCTATTCTGCCACCACAGGTTGTTTTTCATTGATTCAGCTCTATTATCCAGTGAACACAATCATGCTGCGGCGTGAATTGATCTCCAATGCTGTACATGTGAAGAGTGGCACAGCCAGTTCATTAAAATACCCAACGATCCGCATTCCCTGTGTCTGAGAGTGAAAACAGGACTCCCTTTAGCCTGAGTTTGCTGGTTACATCTCTTGTTTAAATCTGGTATGGAAAAGCATTGTTCTACCCTCTGCTTCCTTCACAGACTCTTCGAGACAGGCTCTTGCAGCTCCCCTGCTGACCCTTCCACCAAAGAAAAAGTAAGTTCTGGTTTCTCAGATGGAGTCTAATTTGATTACAAGGGGTCTGCCCTGGGAGAATGACACTATAGATTCCCTCCTCTTTTAGAAATGCAGATTACTATGAGAAGATCTCTGACCCCTTGGACCTTGCCACCATTGAGAAGCAAATCTTGACTGGGTATTATAAAACCGTGGAAGCTTTTGATGGGGACATGCTGAAGGTCTTCCGGAATGCAGAGGTGAGGCTGCCAAGGCATAAAGCTACTGCACAGCCAGTGCTGGTGTGGCCTGAATTAGTGGTCTTGATACCCGAGATTCTTACAATAGAGAGAGAGAGAGATTCAGATAATTATCCTCTGACAAGCCAAGTCAGTGCAGAGAGGATGACACTGGTAAATTGGTCACTTCAGTCTGCTCTCTAAACTCGTTCCAGCTGCATGGTGCCAACAAAATAAAAGCTTGAGAATAGTGCGCAACTTTCCAGCTGGACGAGACCAGATTGCTTCTCAAAGGAAATAAATTGTACTTGAGGACATATAGGGATGGCCAGTGCACGTGCACCTACCTCTAAGAGATACGGGGCGGGCCCCAGAGGTATGCAAGAATTGGCAGGGCAGGAACATTAATCTATAAACACATGGAGATGGGTAGAGTGGATATAGGTACATCAGAAGTATATGAGGCCAGCAGAGCAGGCCATCGGTGCAGGATGCACACTGAAGATACATTCACAGAGGATAGGTTCATCAATGGCTGTTAGCCAAAACAGACAGGGATTGCTGTTTGCCAGAGTGTGGGAATGGTCGACGGGACAGATCATTTCATGATTACCTGTTCTGTTCATTCCTTCTGAAGCACCTGGCATTGGCCACTCTCAAAAAACAATACTGAGCTAAATAAGCCATTGGTCTGATCCAGTCTGGCCATTCTTATGTTCCTAAGAAATGAGCAGAGTGGATGAATGTGCCCAAGGCAGGGAGTGTTTAGAAGAGTGAGTTGCTCCTTTTGTATTCTGTGTGCAGAAGTACTATGGCAGGAAGTCTCCAGTTGGGCGTGACGTGTGCCGACTACGGAAGGCGTATTACAATGCTCGCCATGAGGCTTCTGCCCAGATCGACGAGATTGTGGGGGAGACAGCAAGTGAAGCTGACAGCAGTGAGACGTCCATCTGTGAGAAGGAGAATGGGCATGAGAAAGACGAAGATGTGATCCGCTGCATCTGTGGCCTTTACAAAGACGAAGGACTCATGATCCAGTGTGACAAGTGCATGGTGAGAGGGAGTCCAACTTCACCTTCCCCATGATGAATAATTCCTATCCCCACAGCTTCCACACAGTTGATAAGGCAGATTCCCCTTCCAGGTCTCCCCTTCCTCTTCAAAGAAAATTTAACACCACTGTTTCCACACACAAAACGCAAATACCACGACTAGCGATAGAAGCTAATAATCCCATGAAATAGCCAGCAGTATCTTTCTCTAGAGAAATTAAAACTCTAGCAATGACCAATAAAAACCAACAGATCTTTTTGTCTTTCATCTGACAGTGTATGAAGCATTTCACAGGAAACCCCGCATTTTCTTTGGGTTGTTTATTCTTATGCTCTCTTAATCTGCCTCATGCAATGCTTTTTATTTACAAATTATAACCCAGGTTTTACTAATCAGGATTTCTTTATAGGTTTGGCAGCACTGCGACTGCATGGGTGTAAATTCTGATGTTGAACACTACTTATGTGAGCAGTGTGACCTGCGAACCGTGGACAGGGTAAACTATTTTCGGTTGCTTTTGCTTTGATGCAGCAATCAAAACTATATTTCTTGCATTTATATTATTGTATGTGCCAGTTAGCCAGAGTGTAAGTAATCTATGGAGTTAGTAAAGAATGAACTCCAGCTCTTGGTTTTGGGATGGCATGCAAATAGTGTGAGGTCACTTCACAGTTCTCTCTCTTGGGCTGACAAAGGCAGAAAGCAAGCTTCTGAAGCAACCCATGTCAGGTTTCATCAGCAGCAACAATAAACAAATTGGAAGCAGATCAGTAGCCAGAATCCTACATCTCCTACTCCAGGGAAAGAGAAACTGCCCAGAAAGTTTTCTCTTTTTTCTAAGGGAGAAGTGTCTGGTGAGGCCAGTATAGGATTATGTGAGGCCAAGGGCTTTTGTCAGCTCAAACATGGCAGGAAGTATGCACCTGAGTCCAGCTTTACATTACAATCTCCATAAGTCTACTTTCATTTTGTTAAATATTCATAGTTGTTCTGTGTCCAACTGTACCGAGCATTTCCAAGAGGGCCCCAAATGTAGCTGGCGTCAGTGCTAGTGTAGGACTGACTAAATCAGCACACCTCACCAGTTCGTTTCTTTCTTTTGCCAGGAGGTCCCCATGATTCCTCGTCCCCATTATGCCCAGCCTGGCTGTGTTTATTTCATCTGTCTGTTACGGGATGACCTGTTGCTGCGCCAAGGTAGGCGCGTGCTCTAGTGACTGCTGTGATTTCCATCACAAAGGAAGATGCAAAGAGCTCTCTGACCATGATTCAAACATGTACATCTTTGATATGAGTATGAAATCATGCTCTCGGCTATTATGGAGATGACACATAGTGAGGAGGTTGAGATGATACAGACCGATTGATTGATGGGTAGCCTTTAAGTTCCTTTAGCAGAGGCCTGAGCTTCCTTCTGGCCAAAGAGAGAGCTGAGGCAACTGCTAGGAGTTCACAGGAAGGAGGAAGGCAGAGAAGGAGGGCATGGGCTTCGGCCAGACTTTGGTACAAAGCTGAATAGGTCATAGGACTGTACAAGCTGGATGTGGAAAAGACCTATTAGATCATCCATCCACTCCTCTGCTCCTCACAGTATATACTTTGTCATTGTTTCAAAGCGCCAAGCCCTGTAGGAATCCTGTCTCAGACAGATCTCTGTCAAGAGACTTTTCCTGATATTGAACCTGAATTTTTCTTTCTCTTAATTTCATCCCACAGATACAGACAAGGTTAGAAAGAGGTCCATACAATAGAAAGAGAACTGATCAAGAATGAGTTAAACCAGTTGGTATGTTTGTTAAGGGGTGTGGGGGGATGGGAGACTTTTCAGAGAGGGGAGAGTAACTAAAAAAGAGACCAGGAGCCATGCCTTCTCCATCCTGTGTCTGGGACGCCGGAACGCTCATTTCCTCAGCCTTTCTTAGGTCCCCCTGCAGCAACCACCTTGGCCACACCAAAGACATTTGGTTTCCTCTTTATGTTTTGGTTGGTTTCTGTTCCCAGGTTGCTGGCGGGGGGGGGTTGGACTTCTAGGTTTGCTCCTCGTTTCTTTGTTTCAGCTAATTTTTGTTGAGATGCGCCGAGTCTTATTAACATATTGAGGTAAATTTTGAAGCTCCCACTCAATGCAGAGCTGTCAGAATAACTGTCAGGGCCACATGCTGCCCCTGCAAAGATTTTCAAACATACAGAGCTAAGAAACTGCAGTTAGAGTTGTACTCTAAAGAATGAAGAGGAACTTCCACTCCATAAATCCAGTAATGCCTATGATCTGCACTGCTCTTGGAACATCCCAGGGAGAAGGAACAATGGCAGAGGGTCTCCTCTTGCACTCTCTTGCAGCTGTAAACTGCTTTTCAGGGAGTTCCTCTTCTACCCATAAATAATTTTTGGATACATTTCTACTTGAAAAAGCACTTAGAACTTGCGCACCTGAGCCTAGTTTGCAAACAGGCTCTCCCCTGTGTTCAGAGGTCAATGAGGAAATGTGGCTGAACCGCAGCTCTTCCCCTTCACCAATCTGGTGACATTTCTACTTCAGGATGCTCTAACTGTTTAGTCATGTACAGTAAATGCTGGAGCTGCTCTACTGTCTCCCGGCATGTGGCAGAGGGAGCTAAAGTAGCTTCTCCATTTTTAAAAACTGAAACTTTACTTACTGAAAATGTCAACGATCTTAAACATTCTGATTTGCTTCCCAATGTTCAGCTGGATGGCCAGCAGCTTCTCTCAGCATCTCAGGTTTGCATTTCTGGCCGTTTCATAGGAAAGGGAGATGCCCCTAGAGAATAACCAGAGTTACAATGAGTCACAATTATCAAGAATGCGCCATTTGCTCAGCCTTCTTTAATAGACTCTTAGGTCAGAAGGGCCCAATATGATCATCTAGTCTGACCTCCCACACAATGCAGGCCATAAAACCTCACCCACCCACTCCTGTAATGAACCTCTAACCTGTGACTGAGTTGTTAAAGTCCTCAGATCATGATTTAAAGACTTTAAAATACAGAGAATCAACCAGCAAGTGAGCCATGCCCAATGCTACAGAGAAAGGCAAAAAAAAAAAACCCTGCGCCCAGGCCAATCTGCTCTGGGGGGAAATTCCTTCCCGACTCCAAATATGGCAATCAGTTAAACCCTGAGCATGTGGGCAAGTCACAACAGCCAGTCAAGAAAAAATTCTCTGTAGTAACTCAGAACCCACCCTATCTAATGCCCCTTCCCAGGTCCCAGGTAAAAAGTGGACAATTGCCAAACTAAGCTGTTCCATTGTATCATCCCCTCCATAAATTTATCAAGCTCAGTTTTGAAGGCAACTATGGTTTTTGCCCCCACAGCTCCCCTTGGTAGTCTATTCTAGAACTTTACTCCTCTGATGGTTAGAAACCTGTATCTAATTTCAAACCTAAATTTCCTGATGGACAATTTGTATCCATTTGTTCTTGTGTCCACATTGACGCTATATTCAAATAATTCCTCTCCTTCCCTGATATTGATCCCTCTGATGTACTTAGAGAGCAATCATATCTCCCCTCAGCCTTCTTTTGGTTAGGCTAAACAAGCCAAGCTCTTTAAGTCGCCTCTCATAAGGAAAGTTTTCCATCCCGCGAATCATCCTTGTAGCCCTTCTTTGCACCTGTTCCAGTTTGACTTCATCTTTCTTAAACATGGGGGACCAGAAATGCACACAATATTCCAGATGAGGTCTCACCAGCGCCTTGTATAACGGTACTAATACCTCCCTATCTCTACTGAAAATACCCTTCTGATGCACCCCAGCTTTTTTCACGGCCGTATCACATTGGTGACTCATTGTCATCCTGTGATCAACAGTACGCCCAGGTCCTTCTCCTCTTCTGTCACTTCCAACTGATGCATCCCAAACTTATAAGAAAAATTCTTATTTGTCCCTAAATGCATGACCTTGCACTTCCCGTTATTAAATTTCATCCTATTCCTAATACTCCAGTTTACAAGGTCATCCAGATCTTTCTGTATGATATCCCGATCCTCCTCTGTATTGGCAATACCTCCCAACTTGGTGTCATCTGCAAACTTAATTAGCACATTCCTGCTTTTTATGTCAAGGTCAGTAATAAAAAGGTTGAATAAGATTGGTCCCAAGACTGATCCTTGAGGAACTCCACTAGTAACCTCCTTCCAGGTAAACGGCTCAGCTTTCAGTACGACCCTCTGTAGTCTCCCCTTTAATCAGTTCCTTAATGTTTCCCCTGAGCTTCATGTATCTCTCAGGAGCTTTATTTCTTCTATGAGTGTAGTCAGAAGCGTAGTGCTTTTTTGATCAGTGATCTCCTTTCTCATCAGTGACCTGTTTTGTAGGTAGCCATTACTAATGTGACTAATGTGTTTTACTAGCCAAAGCTGCTTTTGTTGTCAGCCCTACTCCTGATGTTAATTTATCTTTGTCTCAAGTTTTGTAGCCAACGGGGGAATTCTTTATTAGACATTGATAAAGTGGAACTGATAAAGGAGCCAAAAATTAATAGTAACTTAGTTACACTTAATCATGACTTGATCACATTTATAATGTGCAACAGAATAAAGTGCACAAGAATATATATACTTGCTGCTTTAATAGGGCCAATTTCAGAGAACTGAAAACAATTAGGAGCTCAATCATCTGGGAGGAAAAATTTAATCAGAAAAATGTGAATCAGTGAATGTGGATCACTTAAGAATGCCTTACTAACTGCCCAGTAAGCCACAACTAAGGAAGAAGGCTGTGACGGTTGAAAAACAACCTGATTTAGAGAAGTGTGAAGGCAGCTATAAAATAAACATATAAAACAATTGGAAGAAATTGATAGTAATGAACATAAATCAGAAGTTAGGAATTGTAGAAAATTGATAAGTAGCAAAAGGAGGCAGGGAGAAATCTACGGCCAGCAGATTTAAGGACAAAAAGAAGGAGGGGGTTTAAATGTATTAGTAACAAAAAGATCAGTGACAATGGTACTGCCCCATTACTACAGAGAAGTGGTAGAATTATCAATAATGCAGAAAAGACAAGTGCTCAATACATATTTCTGTTCTGTATTTGGATGAAATACATGATATCATGTGCTGATATTAATGTATTGCACTAGTATCTCTGGATGAGGTTAACAGAAGCTACTGATTTTTGACATTTTTAAATCAACAGATCCAGATAACTTGCACCCAAGTATTTTAACAGAGCTGGCTGAGGAGCTCACTGGACCAATAATGTTAATTTTTTTTCAGTAGCCCTGGAGCACTTGTAAAATTCCAGAAGATAAGAAGGAAGCTAATGTCACCTTTTAAAAAGGGTAAACGGGATAATTATAGGCCTGTCATCCTGACATCGATCCCAGCATGATGATGGAACGGCTAATAGAGGACTTAATTACATTATCCTTTTCAAATTTTTTTAATCAATGCAAATCAACATGATTATATGGAAAATAGATTCTGTCAAACTAGATGTCTTCTTTTGATGAGTTTTCATGTTTGGCTGATAAAGGTAACAGCGCTGATGTAATATATTTAAACTTCTGTAACGTGTTTGAGTTGGTACCACATAACATTTTGGTTAAAGAACTAGAACAATATAAAATTAACATGGTACATGTTAAGTGGATTAAAAACTGACTGAGAGGTCTCAAAATGTTGTTATAAACAGGGAATCACCATCAGTCTGGTGTCAAGTTCCAGCCGTGTGTCTAGTTCCACAAAACAAACAAGGAGTCTGGAGACACTTTTAAAGACTAATACATTTATTTATCACATGAGCTTTTGTGGGAGAAAATCCCACTTCATCAGACACTTGAATTTACAGAATGGCAGCATCTGACAAAGTAGGATTTTCTCCCACAAAAGCTTATGCAATAAATAAATGTATTAGTGCCAGGACACTCCTTATTAGTGGCATGTGTTTCCAGTAGGGCTTTGCAGGGATTAGTTCTTTGCCCTATACTGTTTAACACTTGTAACAATGACTTGGCAGAAAACAAAATCATCACTATGAAGTTTGCAGATAACATAAAACTTGGGGGAGTGGAAAATAATGAAAAGGACAAGGTGGTGATTCAGAGCATCCTGTATCTCTTAGTAAACTGAGTGCAAGACAACATATTTGTTTTAATATGGCTAACTATAAATGTATACATCTAGGAACAAAAAATGTAGATCATGCTTACAGGATGGGGACTCTATCCTGGGAATCAATGACTCAGAAAGAGATTTTGGGGTCAAGATTGATAATCAGCTGAACATGAGCTCCCACTGCAATATGTGACCAAAAGCGCTAAGGCAAGCCTTGGATGAATAAACAGGAATCTCAAGTAGTAATAAGAGGTTATTTTACCTTGTATTTAGCACTGATGTGACCGCTGCTGAAATACTGTGTCATTCCTGGTGCCCATGTTTCAAGAAGGATGTTGATAAATTGGAGAGGCTTCAGAGAAGAGCCATGAGAATGATTAAAGTATTAGAAAACATGCCTATAGTGATACGTGCAAGCAGCTCAATATGCTTAGCTTAACAAAAAGACAGTTAAGACTTGAGTACAGTCTATAAATAGGGTGACCAGATAGCAAGTGTGAAAAATTGGAATGGGGTTGGGAGGGTAATAGGCACCTATATAAGAAAAAGCTCAAACTATCGGGACTGTCCTTATAAAATCAGGACATCTGGTCACCCTATCTATAAATATCTTTGTGGGGAACAAATGTTTAATCATAGACTTTTCAGTCTAGCAGAAAAGATATAACATGATCCAACGGCCAGAAGTTGAAGTCAGACAAATTCAGACTGGGTATAAGGAGTAAATGTTTGCCAGTAAGCGTAATTTACTGTTGGAACAATTTACTAAGGGCTGCGGTGGATTCTCTGTCATTGACAATTTTTAAATCAAGAATGGATGTTTTACTAAAAATGTCTTCTAGGCATTATTTTGGTGAAGGTTTATGCCTGTTTTATATAAGAGGTCAGACTACAGGATCATGCTGATCTCTTCTGGCCTTGGACTCAGTGAATCTACTTGTCATCACCTTTGGTTGGGGACAATACAGTTCAAGTTATGTTTCATTCTTTGCTAGTAGAATATGTCATAGAGGAGACCAAGGCAATCTGACCCTTGTTTACTGGCTCTGCTTTAGTTGTATTTTACTCTTTCAGAATTAAATACGGGGCAGCTGTGTCATGTTGTTTTAACTAAATCAGGCTCTTCTCTGTTTTTGGGCCACTGTTTCACATGAGACGTTTACAGGATGTATATCTTGTGCCTATTGCCAGGTGACTGCGTATATCTGATGAGAGACAGTCGAAGGACTCCCGATGGGCACCCTGTCCGCCAGTCATACCGGCTACTTTCCCATATTAATAGGGAGAAACTTGATATCTTCCGCATCGAAAAACTATGGAAAAACGAAAAGTACGTTCAAGTGCCTTCTGTGCTCAAGACATTTTGGGTATCTGCCAAAAACAGAACAACTTGTAACAGTTTTTTGCCAGCAGTATAGAGAAAAGGCTGTTTTTATGGCCAAAGATCTAGAAGTCAGACTAGAATTATTACCGGCCTTTGCTGAAGGGTTAAAGAAAAAAACACAAGGCTCAGTGATTGACCTAGCTGGTGGTCACAACCAATGCCAAAAGGGCAATGTAAATAACTCAGAAAGAGGAGTGAGTATAGGCCATAAGGTGAAGTCAAAACCACAGCTCAAGGAAATAGTCTCTCTCTCTCTCTCTCTCTCTCTCTCACCTTTTAACAGAGAAGAGCGGTTTGCATTTGGTCATCATTATTTCCGTCCACATGAAACCCATCACTCCCCTTCCCGAAAGTTTTATCACAATGAGCTGTTCCGGGTGCCGCTTTATGAGATTATCCCCTTAGAGGCTGTGGTGGGAACTTGCTGTGTGCTGGACCTCTACACCTACTGTAAAGGTAAGCAGGCTTGTTGAAAAAATAAACAAACACATTGGGAATTGCCTTTCTCCACCTAAATGCTCCCTTCCTCCTCTTTACCTTTCACATCAACTCTTCTCAACCCCACCTCCTTTTGTTTTTCTTCTTTACTCATTAGTGTTTTCAAATATTGTACACATGGATTGGTGTGTCATGGGATTAGGGCAAGGATGTTTCTTTCTTAAATTGGAGATATCCCTATTCATTATGAATCTGAATTGAGTAGAAAAAAAGTAGTGGGAACTTCAGTGGAAGTGCCCACAATGCATCTCTATTCCATAGTGTGTGCTGTTTGTTCTTGTTCTGGAACGCTACGTGCGCTTTGTTTTTTGTTGTAACTGTAGGGAGGCCAAAAGGCGTGAAGGAGCAGGACGTGTATATCTGTGATTACCGCCTTGATAAATCAGCCCATCTCTTCTATAAGATCCACCGGAATCGCTATCCCGTCTGCACCAAGCCATATGCCTTTGACCACTTCCCCAAGAAACTCACGCCCAAGAGAGACTTCTCAGTAAGTGTTTCTTCTAATGACCTCCCAGCTTCTTAATATAAGACAGAACATAGTCTTGGAAACCTCTTGCCTTTCTGCTTCTGAATGAAGCCTTGTAAATCTAGGAGCACTGATATGTAAACACTGCCCTCAAACTGGATTGAAAGCTGATCAGAAAAGGAGACTGCAGACAGGCTGCTGCCAGTTCTCAGACAAATGCACTCAGAACTTATGGAGATGTGTAAGCCTAAACATCCTGGTTTCCCACAGAAACCCCAGTGCTGCCTTCCATTCATGGCTGGAGAAAAGCTGAACCTTGACCTAAGCAACAATTGAAGAATTGCAGGATATTTTCCTATTTCAATGCTGACAGTGTAAACTGCATCCCATGTTTGGTGTCCTACCATGCCACGGCTGTAGCTCTTCGGAAAGTTGTTTTGAGCACCAACCGAAACAATGGTTCTCAATAGCATGGGAGTCGTTTCCGAGTTTTCTTTCTCTGGTCCATTAAATTGCATATTATTTACCTTCAGCACTGAAAATGATGCTTCTTATCAAGGAGGGGTTAAGAATGGTGTCCCTAGCCTCTGTTTATCAGAGGATGGAGACGGATGGCAGGAGAGTGATCACTTGATCATTGCCTGTTAGGTTCACTCCCTCTGGGGCACCTGGGCACTGGCCACTGTCGGTAGACAGATACTGGGCTAGATGGACCTCTGGTCTGACCCAGTACGGCCTTTCTTATGTTCTTATGTTCTTCTTAAGGAGAACACTCCCAGATAGGCTGCCAGACCATGGAGTGCAGTGCCCATCCTATCTCAAGTACTAATACGTTGACATTTCACTCTCTCTCTTACTAACCACCCAACTCCCTGGAAGTACCAGCTACTCCTATGCACACCCGTCCCCCTAGCAGTATCAGCTGCTTTGTCCTCAAGCTCAGAAGCCCCAGACTTGGCAGAGCTTTCATAGCTGAGCTTGCTTCACCCCCTTGCAGTGAATTCTTCTATTTGATCTAGAGCAGGTGTGGCCAAACTGCGGCTCTTTTGTAGTTAAAATGTGGCTCACAGATCCTTCTGTGTGTCCCCCAATTCTCTGCCTACCGGTCTGGGTGGGGAGCATGGAGTTTCTGCCCTGCGGCAGGATGGTTGGACTAGAGGATTCTGTAAGTTTGGCCACACCTGATCTAGAGGTTCTGTCCATATTCCTACAGGGGGGAGACCAAGTTCTCTGAAGAGGAGTGTTTTATAGCACTGCTTGTTTTGAAACTTACATAGGACACCTAGAGGACTGCAGTGTTGAGAAATGAGTAATAGAGGCTGGATGCTGAAGCGTGATTGTTTCTTTGCCTGCATCCTGTACTTCTCATGATGAGTCACAATCCCTTTTCCTTAGTCACTAACATCCAGCGTCTGAAGCAGGCCAACTCTTCCTTCTGCACTAGATTTAATTTGTAGTATTTGTATACTGTGCATTGCTGAGTTCTTAGTGCTTTGTTTAACTGTGACTTTTCTTGTTGTAGCCTCATTATGTTCCAGACAACTACAAGAGAAATGGGGGCAGGTGAGTCCTGCCCACAGACTTGATCTTTAATGAAAGAGGAGGACCATTGCTTTTAATTACAAAGCACCCTTACCCTATCAGTGCTCTGGAGATGCTGTAAAAACGATAAAGACAAATAACTAAAAACGACCTGCCCAAAAGTCAAACAGATTGAAACAAGTGAGAGGGAACATGAGGGGAGGGTAATAAACATGGAGCCAGGGGAAGTTCTTATAAGTCACATCTGCAGAAAGAGACGGGGGGTAGCTGCTCTCTAAACATGGCCAGAGAGAGTTTGTGTCATGGGAGACCACAGGGGCCAATACAGCAAAGGCACAATAGCCATTAGAGAGCCCTAAACTGAGGGTGGTGCAAAATTACATCAGGATGAGGCTCAAAAAGGTTGCATAGCCATATGCCTACCACAGGTGCTAAAAACACTAAGCAAGACTTGTAAAGACTAGAGAGAAAGTAGTCTTTTGTGGATCTTGAACTTAGGCACGTGGGAAAAAACATGTACAGAGTGGGAGCAGAAATATGATTAATTTTTTTAAAATGCATAAGTAACCAGCCTTTTGCTGGAGGCTGGGAATAGCTGACGGAATGGATCATTTGATGATTACCTGCTCTATTCATTCCTTCTGAAGCACCTGCCATTGGCCACTGTCGGAAGACAGGACACTGGGCTAGATGGGCCACTGGTCTGACCCAGTATGGCCGTTCTTATGTTCTTATATTAAACCCAAGGAAATGTGCAAAAACTTGCATCTTTGCAAGGTAAGCTAGTGCTATGGACATCACCTCTCATGCTTTATAATTACTGTGTTTTGCTGCAGATTCCTCACCCACCCAATCTCAGAAACCACTCTTTGATTGGCTCCAAACCATAGACAATTCATAAGTCCCACCCCCCAGCTGAGGTTGCTCACTCATTAACAATTGATCTTTCTGTCAAGTGTCTTCACAACTATGATCTTTAACTCCCTGTCCTTGTTAGATCATCCTGGAAGACAGAGCGCCCAAAGCCACAGGTCAAAGACCTGACCCAAGAAGAGGATCCTCTCCCACTCGTTGAGGATGTGCTAACAAGCCAAGAACAAGCTTCAAATGAAATGCACAGCCTAGAGGAGCCAGAGAAAGAGGCAGTGTCTAGTGAGGGCTGTGCAAATGATAAAAAGGTGGAGGAAAGTAACTCTGTCACAAGGCAACTGTGCACTCCAGAGGAAAGGCGGCAAATGCAGAGAGAGAGACTTAATCAAATCCTGCTGACCCTCTTAGAGAAAATCCCAGGGAAAAATGGTGAGCAATCACTCCTTTCCTCAGGATGTCACAATCCAATGATTTCCTCTCTTTGCTTGTTTTTAGAGTCATGCACGGCATGTTAGTAAAGCAGAAGCTTTTAATGGACTTCAGTGCTACTGGACATGATCTGTGGCCAATGTTCTCTTCACAAATATTTCCTTATGAAGCATTTGCAATCCCCACTAAATATCTGAGTGAAAGCTCCTGTTAGTAATGAAATGGACTTTTTAGACTGCCAGTGTTTTTATAATTACTGATTAGTCCTTCCCTCCCTCCATTGAGATAGGTAATTTCATCATCATCATCTGTTTTACAGAGAAGATTCAGAGCTTTATCCAAAGCTCCTTGAAATAAAAGACCCTCATTGACTTCAGTGGTCTTTGAATTAGTTCTTAAGTGACTGGCCGTATGCCTTAGAGAGAGCTTATGTGACATCCAGAATCAGAGAGTAGGATTTCCTGTAATGTACCAGTACATGAGGATTAAGACTAGAGCATCAGGGACAATGAGCAGTATGAGCTCTTTATTAAGAACCCTGTGGTCTGTTGCAGCTATTGATGTCACTTATCTGCTGGAGGAAGGATCGGGGAGAAAGTTGCGGAGACGTACGCTGACCATCCTGGAGAGCAGCTTCAGGAAGTGATGTCCCAGCAGGAAACAATGATGTGGAGTCCAGTACCAAGTCTGCTAGAGACTGACAGGGAAGGCCCCTCCTTCCTGTACACCAACCAAGGAGACGAGGGTCGAAGAAAACGGACATAAATACAAACAGTTAGCACTTAGAGGTATGGGCAGGCAGGCGGCCCTGCCCTGCTCTGCAGTGCTCTTATGTTGTGTGTGTTGTTGGGCGTGCCTTGTATTGATGTTAGGTACTGAGAAAACCTTGTGATTATTTGTCCAAGATGGTCAGATTTAATTTATTTTTGGTTAATGTCCCCACTCAGAGGGAAAAAAGGGGGGGTAAATAGAAGGTTAGGACTGACTTTCTCTGACGAGAATATTCCCCATGCCTACCAGCTGTCCTATGATTGTACAAGACACCAGTGGCACGTACCAATGTATGAAGTCCGTAGGGAGGGTGAAGGCCCAATGGATTAAAATAAAGGCTGCCCTAAAGGAGTGGCCTTTGATTTGCACAAGTTCAGAGAGGAGAGAAATGTACCTATGTGTAAAAGGTTCACCGTGAAACGGCCTATGCCCAGATGCTCCTTTGATCTGTAGAGGAAACACCCCCGGTCAACTCAGAGTGAAACGAGAGTTAGTTGTTTGAAGCACTTGTTCTGCATCCTGAAATGGGGGTGTGTAATTTTTCACATTTTTTCTGCAGAGAAATTTTATAAAGCAAGTCGAATCCTGACGACACCATTGCTGTTGGTTTTTTTGATAAGCTGTGGTTCTTGTGTGTCCAGTGTGTTGTGCAAATGAAAATCTGTTAAAAGAAAAAAAAACTTCACTACATGAACCGTCAAGCAGTATTCAGAACGAGTATTTGTTGTGAACTGTAGAATATATCAACTAATAACACTATTCTTGTGTTCTAACTGTACAGCTTCAAACGTCCGTCTCTTAAAGAGACAGTGTATTTCACCACTCCCTCTCTCTGCCATTATGAAAGTGTTGCTCCCGCAGGCCGCTAACTGTTCACTGCATGAAATGTAATTGCCATAGTTTGCCATAAACTAGTGCTCCACTGGGATCCTCTGTATTACGACATGTAACCTTCTCCAATAGCCAGTGCTGTGAAGCTGTCATTTGTCTCGGGGTTAGGCCCAGCTAGTGGCAAAGGGAGGGGCCGTAGGCATACACTGCCTCTTTAAAATAGCTTTGCTTTTTTGTCTTTCAGACGTACATATGCATATACAGTCCTGTTTTAGATGTTCTTATAAGAGAAAACAGTTTTTAATGTGCCAAGTTGTATATATCTGCTGCGTGGATGTAAAGCAATACAGTAGTTACATGTTCCTTTTTAATGGACCAAGCTCGTCCTAATGTACATTCTTGTTATTATTATAATTATTATTTTACTCTGAGTGGAACATGACTCATTCCATTAACTTTTACGTGTTGATTTAAAAAGAAAAAAAAAGAAAGGAAAAAACCCTTTGAGGAAAAAAATATTTTATTAAAAAAAAAAGAAATAAGAAAATAGTTTGGAATATTTTCTTACTGTAGAGAAGCACTGTACAGTACCAGGAACCCTGAGTATAAAATACTCATGCGTGTAGTAGGAATATCGCATGTCCAAAATTTTGGGTTGTCTCATTTAGTTAATAACAGAAATCATTGTCTCAAACGGTGTTAAACACTAAAAACTTTTTAAAAAATAAAGTGCGTACAGAAGCAAGACACTAGCTCTGTCATTTTATCTTTCTTTTGTTGAAAGACTAAACAAAATGTTTTTTAGACAATCAAATGTTAGGTAAGTGCAAAGAATTGTTTTTCTTACTGGTGTAGAAATTAATGACTTTTTTTATTTTTTGGTTATTTTATAATAATGAGAAGACCGGTGTGTCACCAGGATCGCTGTTTTAAGGAAGCACTACATTATTGCAAATAGATATGAACTCTTAGTCTGCATGGGTGTAGGCTGTGTGATTGCTGAAAATAAATGCTGCTAATATATTTCCTTTTTACAAAAGCATATCTAAATAGATCATTGTTTTGATGTTAATCTTTGTAAATTATGTATTACCAATTTTAACATTGGATGTAATTGCATAAAAAGCCTGCATCTCAATCCTGAGAGAGTCTAGTATTAAATGGAAAAACTTTTCCTATTGATGACTTGTGGGGGTTTTTCTTTCACACATCCGTGATTTCACTTTTTTGCCTCTTTATCCCAACAGCTCCTGTGATGTGTTTAGAGGTTTTTTTACAGCCTTTGTTATGACTGCTCCATCTCCGTGGAATATCAGGCTGCCTATTCACCATTGGCATTTTAAGCAGATATGGTTGTGGTGCTTTTTTCCTCCAGCTGTACAGCCCGTGGTAGAAAGGATGCTGACAGCATGTGTGTGCATGCTGAGTAGTACACCTTGATATAAATGGCAATGGAGGTGCAAAGAGCCTAAATGGAGCAGCGGCATAAGGGATGTATAACATTGATTGCATGTGTTGGCAGGTTAGTACATGAGTCATTAGTCCTATAAATATGAGGCTCATATCCAAAAAAATACTCTGAGATCACTGCCCCAATTCCTGCTAAATTCGGAGCAGATGCTCTTCTCTGTATCAACGCCAGTAACCACAAGTTCATCTCAAAGTGGCATCAATCCAGCATATTTACTGCCACTAATATTAGATCAGAGGGGGTGTCCAATGCACTGTCGTCGTAAAGGCTTATCATATCCCATATAAAAGGAAATAGCCACACCCAAAAAAACAAGCGATTTAGGAAAGAATAAGGAGAAGTTTGAGTCCCTTGGGCACATTCAACTTGACAAGTGACTGCCACATCCTTTTGGGCCTTTAGACTCTCCTCAAAAGGATGGCTGCATTGTCGGACACGCCGAGTGGACCACATGTAGGAGTCAACATGACAACCCTTAGAAACCACATTCTTCAGGTTATTTCTAATAACCTGTATCCTACCTGTGGCTTCCCCAAGCCTGCACTGACTCCATTGTCACACCTTTCCTCAGAGGTTGACACCTGTGTGTCGCTGTCCGTTCAGCTCCTCCCTTTGCAGTTGGGATCCCGACCTTCCGAGAAAGCTGTTCTGAATCCTTTGAGATGCTTCATGTGTTCTCTGCTGTGATCACTATCCTGCTGTTAACTTAATGGCTTCCAGAGCTCCCGTATGATCTGTATTCCTCAGGATAATGGCACAGTCGCCAGGAAAATTTTTGCCGTCTATTTTTATTGGTTGCCCAACACAGAATGGTTCCTTGCTGACTGCTGTAATGTATGGGGGGGAGCAGGGGGGAAACCTGATATAGGAGCCCAGCCACCTATGTTGGCTCTCTGAATTGTCATTAAAATACTTCATCTGATCCAGGCACTTTCATTCATTCTTCCCTTGCTGCAGACATCATCTTGAGGGCTGTATTATTAAAAAATTAATTGAAACGCACCTAGATTCATCTCCTGCCAGGCTGACCCAATTTCAGAGCCCAGAGACAACTGTGGAATTCAATTATACCTATGCATGGCGCATGCAAGAAAAATAACATTCCAGTTAAGATGACGTGTCTGAGGCTAAAAATTGCAGAAAGAGCTGCAAGTAAGAACTGACTAAAATAAGAGCCCTTTATCCTCTATCACATGGAACACTGACCAGTTACCAAAATATCAGCTCATGCTGCTAAAATGTCATTTAATAAATAGTTTAAAAGTGTCTCTCTTGGCCTAGGACGTTATTGAGAATCCCACTGGCAGAAAGCTAGGTCCTAAAAATAGTTGCTATCAATCTTCCCAAGTCAGAAACTGGGCTACTGCGCTCTATGCTGCATCCACAGCTCGGCTGGGAAATGCCAAGCCAGTTAAGTTTCCAGTGTTGAACATACCATGCCAATGTAAGCTGGAGAGTGGTCCTCCTATTGTGGGGAACCTTCCTGGCGCATATGCTCCGGTGGACTTGGCTAGTTGAAGGATCTGAGTCCTTGCTCCAATTCCTTTTACCCAGAAGCCTGCCTGACCTTGAGGAGTCCCCTTCCACTCTCCCATGTGGCAGCATCCTCATAACCCCGAGCCCTGGATTCCTGGGGGGGGGCTCGACCCCCGATCTTGTGGTCACCTAGGACAAAGGCTAGGGTGTCCCCACTCCAAGATACTCTCTCTGCACTGGATGGTTCCCTAACCCAACAGCTCCCAACCTGGGGTGTGGGACCCCTGTGGAGGGATGCCAAAGATATGGGGGGGGGTCCATGAGACTTCAATAATGTTGGTCATTTAACCCGTACCCCCTGAGCTCTGTGCAGGCACAGCAGCCTCAAGCTTTGCACCAGCCAGAGCAAGGGAGCAGCAGCCTCATCCCAGCCAGGCATCCTGTCAGAGAGGAGCAGACCCAGCCAACTCGCATGGGGCTGCCTCCATTATCCTCAGTCCGTGAGGGCCAGGGAGAGGTTGGGCCACATGGGGTGGCAGCTGCCCCACGGAAGGACTAGCTTTTTACTCCGGTAAGTGTCATTTATTACTGTCGTGTGTAATTTAGTGTTTGTGTGTGTTCATGGCTGGGAGGGGGCGTGATTTACCTACGGTTAACTCGTTTCAGTCGAAAAGCTTGGGAACCGTTGCCGTAACCCACTGCCTGTTACAGACAGGCCAGAGCAAATTCAATGTGTTAAGCAACAACTAATAAATTATTGGGAACGGTTAAAGAAAACAAGTAACCCTGGCCTTGAGCCTGGCCGGGACCCTACACCCAGCCTCTCTGGGGTATAAGGGCAGCTCACGTCACAGGGATACTGTGGGTCAGATACTTGTTCTTGGTGTTTCCCACATGCCCGCCGGGGCTTAGTGGCAGGACCCTTCTCCCTAGCGTTAGCCCCCCCCGGTCAGGGTCACTACTACAACCCACCTCCTAGTCGGGTTTGCATCTCCCTGAGCTGGACCCTGCCCACACTCCCCTCACTTTCTCTAGAGCCTTCGTGGCTCCTCCCCCTGCCACTGCTCTGCCTCCCGCTCAGCCCCTCTGGTGCAGGTTGTGCCCAGCACACCTCAGTTCCCCCTGGTCTGCCCCAGGCAGCTCCCCAGCTCACACAGAGGACAGGATCAGGGCTCCTGCTGCCCGCATTGGCCTGCTTGCTCTGTCAATCAGGCTCACATGGTGTAATGGCCTCCACATTAAACCTGGAAATGGAAAAATCTTCACCTCAGGCCCTATTCAATCCAGCGCTTTAATATTCTGCCAGTTAATAGGCCTGGTGAATGAAGATGCCACACATAGTAATTGCACATGTCGTATTTGTGATCGTTAGAGGAACCAAAGACCTTTAACAGTGGCCTATGTCGGTTTTGTACCACGGCAGGAGAGGTGATTCACCCTTTCTGAGGTCATTTCTGGCTTGGCTAGGGGCGTGCTCACAAAAAGATGCGCCTTAAGCCAGGGATAGGGTTGTGGGACTTCCTTACCTGGGAAAGCTGCTTTCTTCTGTGGTCAGTTGACTGCAAGAATAAATTGTGCTTTGCTTTTCAATCAGCTGATGTTTTGAGAGAGGCTTTCTCCAGGCACCAATCTTCACAGCCCACACTGGGGCCTCTACAGCAGTGGTTTTCAAACCATAGGTCAGGACCCAATATTGGGTCGCAGACCTTCAGATACTGGGTCGTGGCATCCCCTGATGCTGCCATTGAAAGACTGGAAAGTATTGCTCCAAGATGTAATTGTTGGGTCGCAGGTATAAATGATTTTTTTTCAACTGGATCCCTAGGGGAAAAAAAGTTGGAAAACCACTGCTCTCCAGCTACGCTCACTAAAAACCAAATGCATCAAGGTGTGGCTAGCATCCCCTCAAGTGAAAAGGCAGAATGGAGAATTAAGCTAAATCAGGGGTAGACATGGGGCAGTTGGGGCAAGGGAGCAAAGGCAGCGTGTGGAAGTGTTATCTCACAGCATGGGTGGCTGGAGGCACAAATGGAGCCAGCTCAGCCCCCCTGGGGGCATGGAAGAAAACCTTTTTTTAAAAGGCCCATCTGGCCCCCACTGGTGCAAAGAGCAGCTGCACATTAGAAACTGCAGAACTGGAACTTCTATGTAAATTCGACTGCGTTGCCTCAGGGTTAAACAGACTACGGATTTTTTTTCTCATTACAACAGGTGATTTGAGCTCACCTTCAGCTATGCGCTGTTCCCCAGTGTTTGCATCCCAATGTCTATTCTGATTTGCTGTTACAGCCTGCATACATTTCCCTGCATTTAACTTTCCCCCAGTCTGTAAGTTCCCCATCTTCAAAGCGTCTGACAAAGTGGGATTTTTCTCCCCAAAAGCTCATGCAACAAATAAATGTGTTAAAGTGCCACAGGATCCTTGTGTGTTTGGCTGACCTAGACTCACACGTTTACCCCTTTGGGCCTTGCACCTTAACTGTAACCCTTAGCCAAGGCTAGCATTGAGGTCTGAGCAGTCAGCAGCAGTTACGCCGCAGGAAACCCAGGAGTCTTTACAGCCATGCCTGTGCCCGCAGGCAGTGTTTGGCTCTGACTGAAGATGTAATGCAGGCTCCAGGAGTGGAGCAGGTCACGCCTCAACAGGCAGAATAGGTACAGCGGGACACAGCACAGGGCTGACAGCACCTCAGCTGGAGCCGCAAGCCTCGCTTTTTAGTCCTAGCGATCAGGGGGGGCTCAGGCAGGGGCTGGGGTGGTGTGTGTGGAAGTGTTGGACCAGTATTATTTTTGACTCCCCCAGGTACCGTATTACAGCTGTGCCCCCACCCACCCTCTTGGAGCAGCTAACACAATCCACCCTCCCCTCGTTGGGTGTCACATCCTTCAGTGCAGGCCTTTGTTCAATTTCGTGATAGTTTTGTGGTGCTTCCTTCATCCAGGCATCGCCAGGCAATTACTTTCCTGCTGGTTTAATTCCACCTCACTGGCCCTGTGCAGGCCTGTTCTGTAACTAGCACCCCTTACCCCACTGGGTGGCAACCCCCCCTCTCCCCCATGTACTGGCATGCCACCTGCAGCACTCCCCCCCACCCCCCCAGGCAGACTCCCTGAAGCAGCTAGCTCCTCGCAGTTGCTTAGAGCGCCAGGGGCCTCAGTTCAGCCATAAAAAGGTTACTTGAGGGCACCTCCCTGGCAGCTAAGAATAGAAAAACAATGTGGCTCACATTAGGGCGATCAATTCCATCTGGGACTGCCGCTGACTGCTGTAAACAGCTCTCTCTGCACGCAGCACACTAGCGTCCAGCAGCGCCCCGCTGTGAGCACCTCACAAGCAGCACAGCTACAGCTGTCCCTGGCGGGATTAACCAGCACGGGTGTAATGGGCTAGAAAAACACCCCTGCCTGAACCCAAGTTGTGCAGACCCTGGGCCGCGCTGTCTCCCACTGCAAGGGCCGTTCTGGCTTCATTTCAGCCCCATGAGGCGTTTACTAATGCTGTGGTTGCTCCATCCGATCACTAGCCACAAGGGGCCTGTGGGAAAAGCTGCCTGAGGAGCGCAGAGCAATTCCCCACTGGTGCATACACTGCAACCCCCCCCAGCCCATAGTCCACCCCCATTGTGGCCCCCAGGCTCCTGTCCCATCCCCTCCACTAGCTTCTGTACCCTCTCCCGCCCCACTGCCTCCACCCATCCGCAATGATCCAGCGACAGGCAGTGGGGTTTCAGCTGCACCTTTTATTTTCTCCCCTTCAGGCCCCACCAGGTTTTTGTTTATGTGGCCACACCTGTTTACATGGGGCTGGAGCGGAGCACCCTCGAGTGAGGGCACAGCCCCAGCCTGGGTCAGTGGTGGTCACACCCGAAGCTGGGGGGCAGGCTGACAGGACAGAAGCAGATTGATATACACTTGTGTAATTAATGCAGAGGGCCCCTTTCAGACCACCACCACCCCCACCCCGAGAAAGGCTGTAGCTGAGACACAGCAGGGACAGTGGGAGGTGTGGGCGGTACAGCAGTGGGGAAGCATGGGTGGCAGGGGACCCGTCCAGCACCATCTGGGCATTGCTGTAAGGGTACGTCCCCTATCAGACGGCTGAGAAATGCCAGCAGAGAACCGGTTGCGCTCCCCACAACCACGCAGGGAAAATCACAGGCTGCCCGCCCTTGGCTTGGGGCCAGCGGCTGCTTCAGTGCATCAGTTGCTTCATGCAGGATTTCTCCTCCTCATAAAATCAGGGAGGTGTATCCAACAGGAACTAGGCCAGTGTTGTTTCCATGGCAACAGCGGATCCAGTCCTCATCCACCGTGGATAGGAGCTGCAGGACATCCCCTTTCCTGAAGCTCAGGTGGTCGTCTCCAGCACCGGCGTGGTCGCACAGCGCCCGCACTGCCCTGCACAGCAAACAGGCTCGGTTAGGGCCTAGCCCATAACAGGGGAGATTCCCCCAGGAGACCAGCAGGGACAGACTGGGAGCTGCAGTCAGTGGCAAGGTTTCACCACAACTGGGGTGGCAGGTTCTGGCCCACGACCGGACACGCAGTGACCGGAGAAGGCAGGTGCCCTGTCATTGTATGTGCAGCCTCAGCTGCAACCAGGATCCCCAGAGAGGAAACACCAATGTCAAATCCACAATTTCAGTCAAGAATCCCCACCACAAACGCTCTGTGCCATTCAGAAATCAGGACTGGAGGGCTGGGAGTGTGAGGCACTGGGGGAGCCGTGCACAGGAAGGCAGCCCAGGGCTGGTGCAGCAGGAGTTTGCTGCAGTGAAGCTCACGAAGAGGACACTGCACATGAAGTACACTGGGGTTGGCACCAGGGCAGCTCTTTTGGGAATGCAAAAATCCATCAACTTCTTCCATCCACCAAAACCCAACCACGGAAATCCCCACCGTCACCTGCGCAGCTGGGCCGAGTCAGAGACATTCTCCTGCGGCTGTTCCTCAGGCAAGGACTTCTCAGAGGGCCCCCCCTTCAAAACCAGGGCAAGAACATTCACACTGGGGGGCAGCCAGCTGGAAGGTCTCCTGCCAGAGAGCAGAGGGAGTCACCAGCCAGGCTGAGAAACCATCTCCAATCCAGCCTCTCAGCCCGATGGGCTAAAAACCGTGAAAGGCCCAGGGCTCCACGGTAAGGGCAAAAAGGGGAGAGAGTCACATTTTCAAACAGTATTTGAAACCTGGAACATTCCCCCCCAACCACCCCGCAACTTCTCTTCAAGGCCCTGTATAAACCCTCCTGGCCCCAAGCTCAACACTAGGTGCACGTTCTGGGGTGTCACTGACAACTATTCTCTCTACAGTATCAGGAGTTTCTTCACCTGCAGCAACATCCTGTGTGGATGTGAAGTCAGGTAAGAGAAGCCAACGGCCAGCGCAAGAGGCCCAGGGTTTTACTGAATGTCAATCACATATCCCAGACACACCTGACTCAGGGGAAACGGATCAGAACCTGTTCCTGCCCTGGACCCAACACAGACCCGCCCTCCTTGCCCCTTTAGAATCGCTAACACCGTAAATGAGAAGTTGCTAATACCCCAAAGTGAAGGACATCTGCACAACCTCAAGGGGGTACGTCCATGCCACTGCCCTAAAGAAGGGAAGATCCTGCCATGGCTCCCTCCCTCCCTGGCCCCAGCCATGCTCTGACCTGGACTTGGCTGAACTGGTGTCGGGATCAGCAGGGAAACCTCTGGCCGATGGACAGTTGGCCCCGAAGAGTCGTCCCAGCCAGCCGGAGCGGATGGAGGAACTGCCCACATTCATACTCCCATCAGTGCCAGGCTCCTGGGAAGGAGGCAGGCATCTCTTGCTGGCAGGGGGCTCAGTCTCCGTGGGGCCTGCGCATACCTTGGCCCTGGTCTGCAGCGAGAGCTCTTCAGCATGAGGAGCCTGCAAGCTCCCTGCCTTGCTGGAGGTCTTTAGACCTGAAGCCTCCGCACCAACTTCCCCAGCTTTGGGCTCGAGGAGCTGCAGGTCTGTGCTGCTGGCCTCTTCCCCTGCCCGAGCACCAGGCTCTTTCACAGACACCTGGCTGGATCCGTGGAGCAGAGCAGCTAGGCCAGGGCTGGCGTCCCCTGCAGCCATCCGCAGCTTCGTCCACCGGGTGAAGGGGAACCTTTCTTTATTGGCAGTGTGGTAGATGCTGGAGGTCTGGCTCAGCTGCGTCCACCAGCTGTCCCCCACCACCCCTGTGTTCTGTGGGACAGACTGCGGAGGTTTCTCAGGCTCCAGGTCCTCAGAGGGACCCTCAGCTCCCAGAAGGGTCTGGGTGAGCTGGTCACCCCACTGCAACATTTGCTGCCATGTCTGCTTCAAGGAGACCCCTGCCTGGGGACTGGGGGGCAGCTTGATGGTTCCTGCTCGTTGCTGGGGTTTAGCACCTTCCTTCGAGCCCACCAGAGCTGCCCTCTCTCGGCCTTCAGGGGGCAGCTCTTGCTCTGGGCCAGCCCCCACCACACCATCTTGCACAGTCCCCTCTGGTTGGTCCCTCGGGTGCCCACCCTGAGTGGAAGCAGCCACCAGGGTGGTACAAAGGGTGTGGCATGCGGTTGGCAGGGACCTCACATCCACTGGCAGATGGTGGTGCTCGAACAGCAGGTCAAGGTGAAAGCTCAACACAGAGAGGGGCTGGACGAGGAGCAGCAGCTCGCTGGCCAAGTGCGGGAAGGGGCCTTGGCTCAGGGAGAAGAAGGAAGTGGGCAGGTAGAGGACAGAGACGATACCTACGAGAAACAGGAACCACTGATGAGACAGCACCCCCCACCCTACAGAGCCACTCTACCAAGCCCCCTGCCATCCAAAGCCCCCCACACTCCACCCCTCCGCCAGACCAGTAACTTGCAGCCCACAGGGTACCGGGGGAGCTGCCTCTGGCTTGGTGATCTTGGAGCAACCAGCTGTACTCAGTGACCAGCCTGCCTGGCTCAGGACGCTTCCTCAGCACCTCAGCTGAGACACAGTGGTGAGCAAGGACACCTGTCCCTGAAAGGAGCCCAGCTGGGCACTGCCCCAGGGAGGACCGCAGCACTGTAGCGCAGAGAGATCACTGCTCCTTACCTGAGCTCGTCTGCAGGTGTGAGAGCCACAGTTCCAGCTGCTTTATGCTGAACAAGACAGAAAGGGTCCAAGTTACAGCTGTTCTGCGCAGCAGCCCGACAGGTCAGAGCCAATAGCACTAAACCGCCCACCCAGCCCCAGGAGCCCAGGGCCCACATTTGCTCCCAATGGGACAGTGACATCCCAGCACGCCACACACCCAGCTGGGGCTCTGGTTTCACTCACCAACACACCAGGTTTGTCACGCTTCCAGCATCTCCTCCTCAGCCCAGAGTACGGAGGAGGCGGATCCCCACTTGAGGGCAGCAGACACCCTGTTTGGCCAGGCGAGGACCTCCTCATTTAGGTTGGTGTCATACCAGTGTGAGGCTGATGGGGCCACACTGACATGCATGGGTCTGACTGAGCTTGGGTGCCCCAGACAGCGTCGGTTCCTTCCTCTGATCTCCCCTCATCTGGGTCAGGGATTCCCATCTTTCACCCTGAATAACAGACCCTCCCAGCCCCAGAGTGTTCCGCTGAGAGCGAATGTCTGACCGCAAACATGAGTGAGCCAGAGAATGGCGAGTGAAAGAGAATGAGCGCCTGTGAGCATGACAGACGCATACCCACGAGCGTGAGAGCAGACAGGAGTGAGCACACGCCCAGCAGATGCAGACTGAGGCACAGAGAAAGACTCAGAGCCATGGGAGGCCGCTCCCTGCACTTTACTGCAGATGAACCCTTCCCAGGCCCAATCCTCCCTGTCCTGCCCAGCTCTGCCAGCCACTCTGTGAGGAGCAAAATGGCGCCAAACCTGATACTTACTTCAAAAGGCCAAGTACAAAGGCGTGGAATCGCTGCCTGTTGCTGCTGAGGAGAGCGAGCCGGGACACCTGCCAGTACAGAGAGTGCAGGGGCCCAGTCCTGGGGCCTGTGGAGCAAATGCACAGACAGTCAGCAGCCACTACTACCCGAGCTTGGCTCCTCTCCCTCCCAAGCCTTGCCCAGTGTGGGGGGCCCTTCCCTGAGAGCAGCCAGCACGGAGGCCGGTGCCCCAGGCAGCATCAGTTCAATGAGAAGCCTTAGCCCCCATCACTTGCATCTCCCAATATACTGATGCATTGCAGCTGGAGACACCTGACCAGCCTTCCCAGCACTTCACTGCCTGGGCCATGTGAACAGACAGCATCTCCTCTGGCCAGAATAAGCCCCCTGCACCAACATGCCCCCAACTCACCCAGCTTGACCGAGGCCTCCACCACGTTCCAGGGGGAGCGCCTCCTCTGCCCTGTGATGATATCCTTCTGGAAGGGCTTCAGCCCATCTTCCACCAGGGCATAGAGCGCTGGGCACAGGGTGTCCAGCAGCAGGTAGCTCACATCTGGGCTGAGCCGGCTGTCTCCCAGCTGAGCCTGGGCAAAAAGATGGGTGACGGTTCAGAGCCCGGCTCCCTGCCATGTGTTGGGGAGGCAGCTGTCGTATCCCTGCTGCTCCTCCCCCACAGCCTGAAGAGCAGGGATGGTGAGTTCCTTCTGCTCTGGGAACCCCTCCATGCTGCTTCCACAGCTGGGAATTAATGGCATGCAAGATGCAGTCCAGAAAACAGGGTCAAGATTGTGATGCCCACAGAGTTCCTCTCTCAGCCAGCAGGGAAGAGACCTACCTATTGAACAGGCCAGACAGCAGCTGAGCCTCCCCCACTGGACCCACAGCCCAGGTCAGAGATCTACCCCTGCCCTCCCCGAATGCACCCACGGCCCAGACTAGAGATCCACCCCTGCCCTCCCTGATTGGACCCATGGTCCAGATCAGAGATCAACCCCTGCCCTGAGTTTTACCTTCTGGACCAGGTTCTTGGCAGTGCTGAAGTGAGTGATGATCTTCTCCACGGAGGCACTGATGGCAACCAGGAGGGCTGTGAAGGACGGAGAAGGGACAGGTAGGACCTGGGCTGATTGCCCACACAAGGCAAACCACACTACCCCCTGCAGCATGTGGGCCCGAGCCCCCCCGTCATGGGAGGGGAGCTCTGCATAGCTAGCGCTGGTATGCGTCACAGCATAGACTGGCTCCTTCCCTGCTGGCTAAAGCAGGAATCAGCCCCTGTCCCCTGCAATCTCCCTCTCTCCTGCCCCACACCCACCCCACACTGGCTGGGATACAGTTTGGCCCCCTCTCTCCTGTGAGACTGCCCCCCACCCTGTTCCCTGCACTGCCCTCTGCTCTCCATGCCCCATTCTCTGCACCGCCCCACCATTAAGCATCTCACTGCTCTAACACCAAGCAGCGCTGTGGACTCAGGCACAGCACCATTAGAGCCCAGAGCAGCTGGATAATGGGACATCGAATAAGGGAGCCTGAAGGCAAAAATTGAGCCACATAACCTGGGCCCCTCAGGATGGCTCCAGCTGCTTCAGCCTCTGAGTTAAGGCTACGCAGCCCTGAGCAGTAAGGCCCCCTCCCCACTCCCATCTCCAACCAGAGATGCAGATTCTGAGCACCGTCCACACAGCTAGCACGGGTCCCTCAATCCCAAGTCTGTCGCCCTTGGCTAGGAGGCTCAGTGCTCTACATGGCTGCACAGGGCATTGCCATGGGAAACCTTCATCTCTTTAGCCATTCTTCAGAGTAAGAATAAAGGTGCAACAGAAATTGACTGTTACCATGGAAACAAGCCCCTGAAGGAAATCTTTGCTACAGAGGATTAAAGATGTTTGTGGAATCTAGGACCACCCCCACCGACCTGCCCACCTTGATCTCCAAATTTTCAAGCACAACAGCACCACCTGCTGGAAGACACTGGGTGCAGGATTGCTAAAGACACTAGCCTCCAGACGTCCCGTCCCATCCCCTCTATCTACCCCACACCCACATTGAGTGCAGCATCTCCACCACACAAAGAATGCACCATCCAGAATAGATGCCAAGAGGGTGGACTTTACTCTTATCAACCCTGGGACATCTAATCTCCCAGACAAAGGGAGAGCAGAGCCTGCAGCTGGAAGCCCAAATGAGAAAAACAAACTGGAAATAAAGTCAAATGTATAAGGGCAAGCGTGATTACACAGGGAAACAGCTCCGGGGCAGAGGGTTCCCTGCGGATGTGTCTGGAGCCTTCAGATAAAGATTGGGGGGGGTGTCTCAAAGACATGCCCTTGCTACCCCCATTATTAGCTGGATGCAGGAATTGCTGGGTGGAGTTTTCATGATGCAGGAAAACAGCTGGAGGAGCAGAATTAGAACATGTCATACTGAGTCCATCTAGGCCAGTATCTTCTCTCTAAGTGGCCAATACCAGAGCTTCAGGGGGAACATACAGAACAGGGTGGCGGAAGTGATCCACCCATGTCTTCCCTCCCAGCTTCTAGGAGACAGAGGTTTAAGGTGGCTTGTAACATGGGGTTGCACTCCCAGCTTATCCTCCATGAATTTATCTAGCTTTTTGTTGAAGCCAGTTATGCTTTGACTGTCACAACATCCCCAGCAATGAATTCCTGTTAATTATGCACTGTATGAAAAGTACTTTCTCTTTTTTGTATTAAACCTGTTGCCTATTAATTTCATCAGATAGCTCCTGGTTTCTGTATTTTGGAAAAGTGTAAATAATAGTTCTATATTCACTTTTTAAACACCACTCATTCTACAGACCCTCTGTCATATCCCCCCTTAGTCACCTCTTTTCAGGCTGAACAGCCCTCATCTTTTTCATCTCCCCTAGTATGGAAGGTATCACACCTTTATTTGATCATCTTTCTGCCCTTCTCTGAACCTCTAACAGTTCTACTATGAGGCAACCAGAACCGAACATAGCATTCAAGGTGTGCGCATACCATGGATCTATATAGCAATATTATGATATTTTCAGTCTTATTTTCTATCCATTTCCTAATAGCTCCTTTATGTTGTAGAAGAGTTTTTAAACTAAGGGCTGCAGGAAAGCGGACAGAAGTGGAGGAGTGCACAGTTTGGACAGAAACACCCCTTGGGGGGATTTATTAAAGGCAATATCTATATCCTAGGAAAGAGAATAGGACAGAACTTGATAAAGTACAAGTAAAAACTAAAGAGAAACCATCAAATGAAAAAGAAGCTAATTCAGTTACATCACATGAAGGCAGACAACTAAATATGGACAAATATTATATATGATTGGATACAAATGCTATGAGTCTAAATACTAAGATGGGTGAACTTGAAGGCCTGGTATTAAATGAAGCTATTGATGTAACTGGCATCAGAGAAACTTGGTGCAACAGTGATAATCAAGGGGACACAGTAATAGCAAGGTATAAAATATACAGAAATGACAGAGTAGGTCGTGCTGGTAGGGCAGTGGCACAAAATGTGAAAGAAAGCTTGAGTCAAATATAGGAAAAATCTTAAATGACTCAACTGTATCATAGAATTTCTATGGATAGAAATTTCCTGCTTGAACAGTAAGAGAATAGCAGGAAGAATAGACTACTGACCACCTGACCAGGATGGTGATGGCGATTGTGAAATGCCCAGGGAGATTGAGAGACTACAAAAACAGAGAACCCACTAATAATGAGGAATTGACTGGGCACACATCACCTCAGAACAGGATGTAAAGATAACATTTCTAGACGCAGCTAGAAGGGACTACCCACAAGGGGAGAGACAATTCTTGATTTAGTCGTAAGTGGACTATAAGATCTGGTCAGAGGTTCATAAAGATGAACTACTCAGTGACAATGGCCACAATGTAATTAAATTTATCATCCTTGGGGAGAGAGCGTAGGAAGGGGGAAAATAATCAAGAAACTCACCATGGTAACACTAACTTCAAAAAGGGGAATGACACAAAAATGAGGAAGTTAGTTCAATGGAAATTAAAAGACACCACGACAAGGCTGAAATGCCTGCAAGCTGCATGGCAACTCTTTAATACCACCAGAGAGGCTCAAACTAAATGTATATCCAAACAAACAAACAAAAAACAGTAAGAGGACCAAAAAAAATGCCAGCACTGCTAAATGCAGGGTAAAAGACACGGTTAGAGACATAAAAGCATCCTTTAAAAATTGGAAGTCAAATCCTACTGAGAAAAATAGAAAGGAGTATAAACTCTGGTAAGTCACGTATAATTGGGAAGGCAAAAAAGGATTTGAAGTGAAACTAGAAAAAGACACAAAAACTAACAGCAAACTTTATTTTTAAGTACATCAGAGGCAGGAATCCTGCCAAACAGTCAGTGGGTCACTGGACAGTCAAGGTGTTAAACGAGCATCAAGGAAGACAGAGTCATTGCAGAGAAGCTCTATTAATTATGTGCATCAGTCTTCACTACTGAAAATGTGAGGAAGATTCCCATATCTCAGCCACTCTTTTTAGATGACAAAGTTGAGGAACTGTCCTAGATTGAGGTGTCAATAGAGGTGGTTTTGGAAAAAAAATGATAAATTAAACAATAATGAGTCCCAGAACCAGATGGTACTCACAAACAACTTCTGCAGGAACTCAGATATGAAACTGCAGAGCTACTAACCTATCACTTACATCAGCCTCTGTACCAGGTAACTGGAGGCTAGCCAATACAACGCTGATTTTTTAAAGAGACTCCATCTTGGCCCTTGTAGTCAGTAACCCTACCTTCATTACCAGGCAAATTGGTTGAAGCTATAGTAGACAGCAGCGTTGTCAGAAACATCAATGACCACGATAGGTGTGGGAAGAGTTAACACAGCTTTTGTGAAGGAGAATCAAGCCTCACTAATCTATTAGAATTCTTGGAGGGATTTAACAAGCAGATGGACATGGGTGATCCAATGGATATAGTGTACTTGGACTTTCAGAAAGCCATTGAGAAGATCCCACACCAAATGCTCTTAAGCAAAGAAGGCAATCATAGGATAAGAGGGAAGGTCCTCTCCTGGATCACTTATTGGTTGAAACAAAGGTAGGAATAAAAGGTCAGTTTTCACAATGGAAAGTGATAAACACCAGGTTCCCCAAGGATCTGTAGTGGGATCTGTGCTCCTTAACATAGTCATTAATTATCTGGAAAAGGAAGTAAACAGTGAGGTGACAAAATCTGCAGACAAATTACTCAAGATAGTTAAGTTCCAAGCTGCCTGAGAAAAATTACAAAGGGATCTCAGAACTGGAAGACTGGGGAACGAGGTGGCAGATGAAATTCACCATTAATAAATACTAAGTAAAATGCATGCATTTAAAATTATGGGGTCTAATTTAGCTGATACCACTCAAGAAAGAGATCTTGGAATCATTGTGGATAGTTCTCTGAAAACATCAGTTAAATGTGCAGCAGCAGTCAAAAAAGAGAACTATGTTAGGAATGATTAGGAAAGGGATTGAAAGTGAGACAGAAAATATCATAATGCCACTATGTAAATACGCCCAGACCTCAAATACTGTATGCAGTTCTGGTTCCACCATCTAAAAAAAGATATATTAGAATTGAAAAAGAAAAGAGATGGGAAACAAAAGTGATTAGGGGTATGGAACAGCTTCCATATGAGGAGAGATTTAAAAGACTGTTCAGGCTGGAAAAGAGACGTCGAAGGGGTGATATGACAGAGTTCTATGAAATCATGACTGATGTGGAGAAAGTGGGTAAGGAAGTCTTATTTACCCCTCAATATAATGCATGAACTCGGGGACACCTAATGCAATTAATAGGCAGCATGTTTAAAACAAACATAAGGAAGTACTCCTCCACACAATGCAAAGTCAACCTGTGGAACTCATTGCAGCAGGGGATGTTATGAAAGCCAAATGTACAACTAGGTTCCAAAGTAATTAGTAAAATTCAGGGAGGATTGGTCCATCAATGGCTATTCGCCAAGATAGTGAAGGCCACAACCCCAAGATCTAGGTGTCATTAAACTTCTGACTGCCAGAAGCTGTCACTGGACGACAGGGGATGGCTCACTCAGTAACTGCCCTGTTCTGTTCATTCCCTCTGAAGCACCTGGCATTGTTCACTCTCAGAGGACAGGATGCTGTATTCGATGGACCATTCTGACCCAGTACGGCTGTTCTTTTGGTCCTCTTATTGTCTTTTTCTGGTGTTTTTAAATATTCCCCTGTGATGCTGTCTGGATTTAGGGAACCATTTATGATATTATTTTGTATTAATATCTCACAATTCCTATAATCCATAGGAACTATGTCATGTTTGGTATCAACAGAAAGGTAGTAATTTGCTGGGAATGATTATATAGTTTATGTATAGGAATTGTATCTGTATTAGAAGTTAGGAATATGTTTGTTATATCTATATTTCAATGTGTGTGATTCTGGGAAACTCCCCAGACAGGATGTCTACAGCCATTGTCTCCTTAGTGGCCCATTAAGGAAGTTCCCAGGTACAATGGGCCAAGGGAGAAACCTGTTGAGCCACTAGGACTTGAACATGTGACTCAACTCCATTTTGATTGGAAAGAAATGCACACAGCATGGAGAAGGCCAGAGGTGATAAAAGGCAGCAGCCCCGACTCCGTCTGGTCTCAAGTCCACAGTCTACAGCCAGCAACCATCTCTGGAACTATTCCTCTGAGACTGGACAAAGGATTGAGGCCCACCTGGGTGCTGGGTGTTTACCAGAGGAACAAGCCTGCAAACTCCAGAGGAACAAGCTTGCAAACTGCTTTACATGAACTTTAAATCATTTGTATGTATGTGATTCACTTTGACCCTTTAACAGCTCTCATATTTTATTTCTTTTCTTTTTATATTAAACCTTTAGTTGTAGTTACTAAAGGATTGGCTACCAGTGTGGTATTTTGGGTAAGATCCAAACCTATATTGGTCTGTGTGATGTGGGTGGCCCTTTGATTTTTGCACGTCCAGGAGGGTATACCAGGAGCTCCGGTCACATCCCCATGATGCTTTCAAGCATTTAACCCTTTTGACAGCTCCTTTTAATTTCAGTCTAACAACCATTCTCATATTGTTGTAGTTCCCTTTTGTAAAGTTAAATGTTCCTGTGTGGTTTGGGTTTTGCTGGCATTATCTCCCCTACAAGGATGTTAAATGTAATTATATCATGGTCCTTCAGAACTATTAATGAGTTGTTCAGCAATAATTACCTCTTGGATTAGATCCTGTGCACTAATTAGGACTAAATGAAGAAGACCCTCTTCTCTTGTGGGTTCCAGGATTAGCTCCTCCAAGGAACAGACATTTATGGCATCTAAACATTTTATCTCTGCATCACACTGTGAGGTGGCACTTACCTGGTCAATATGAGGATAGCTGAAGCCAGCCAATATTATTGCACTTTCTGATTTTAGAGCATCTCTAACTTTCCTTAGTTTTTCACAAGAACAGTCACATGCCTGGCCATGAAAAACATACGGTCCTGTGGCACTTTTAAAGACTATTGGATTCATTTATCGCCTGAGCTTTTGTGGGAGAAAATGCCAGACACTTTGAAGATGAGAAACTTACAGAATGGGAGGAAATTAACTGGCCGTGTGATCAGTAGTATATTCCTACAACTATAGTCTCTTTAGCCAAACATGGAATTTCTATCCATAGAGCTTCTATAATACAATTTATTCCCAAACCTGAACCATTCTTTTTAGGTAACAAATCTGAGAACTGTCCCAGACAGAGGTGTCATTAGAGGAGGTTTTGGAACAAATTGATTAAATTAAACAATAATAAGACACCAGGACCAGATGGTATCCACCCAAAAATTCTGTAGGAATTCAAATGTGAAATTGCAAAACTACTAATTACGGCATGTAACCTATCATTTAAATCAGCTTCCGTACCAGATGACTGGAGGATAGCTAATGTGACACCACTTTTTAAAAAAGGCTACAGAGGTGATCCTGGCAATTGCAGGCCAGTAAACCTAACTTCAGTACCAGAAAATTGGTTTAAACTATAGTAAATAACAGAATTATCAGACAAATAGATGAATATGATTTGTTGGAGAAGAGTCAACATGTTTCTTGTAAAGGGAAATCTCGCCTCACCCATCTATTAGAATTCTTTCAACAAGCATGTGGACAAGGGTAATCCAGAGGACATAGTGTACTTAGATTTTCAGAAAGCCTCTGACAAGCTCTCTTACCAAAGGCTCTGCAGTCATGGGATAATAGGGAAGGTCCTCTCCTAGATCAGTAGCTGGCTAAAAGTTAGGCAACAAAGAATAGGAATAAATCGGTCAGTTTTCAGAATAGAGAGAGATAAATAGTGGTGCCACCTAGGCAGGGCCGTCCCGTGGGGGGAGCGGGGCCCAGGGCCAATTGGCCAAAGCAGGACCCCTGCCCCCCCCAAGCTGGAGGGGAGCGTGGCGGGCCGACTGGCCCACTCTGCCTCCCAGGGAGCCGGCCCTGGGCCGGGGGCCGAGGCTGCCGGCGCGGGGCTGCCTGTTGGGGCGGGGGGGCGCCTGCTGGGCCCGGGCCTGGAGGCCGACTGGGGGGGGAGGAGGGAGGGCCAGAGTCGACCAAGGCTGCCTGCGGGGAGGAGCTGGCCGTTTGGGGCAAGCCGGCCCAAAGGCCGGGCCCCATGTGCTCCGCCCCTGGGCCTGCCTGCTCTGCCCTGGGGGCAGGGAGGGCTGGCCCAGGGGCCGGGCATAGCCCTCCCCGCCCCACTGCCTTCAGCTCACTGCTGAAGGCAGTGGGGCAGCTGTGGGAGGAGGGGCTGCGGTGCGCGTGGGCCCCACACTGCCCCACTGGGAGCAGGACAGCGCGGGGCCCACGTACCTGGGGGACCAGGGCGATCGCCCCGTTCAGCTCCCCCCCCACCTCCCCGGGACAGCCCTGCACCTAGGGATCTGTACTGAGATCAGTGCTGTTCAATATATGCATAAATGATCTGGAGAAAGGAGGAAACAGTGAGCTGGAAAAATTTTCAGATGATACAAAACCACTCAAGATAAAAAAATCCAAAGCAGACTGTAAAGAGTTACAAAGGGATCTCACAAAACTGGGTGACTGGGCAGCAAAATGGCAGATGAAATTCAATGTTGATAAATGCAAAGTCGTGCTCATTAGAAAACAATCCCAACTATACATATTGAATGATGGCAGTCTAAAGTATCTGACACCACGCAAGAGAGAGATTTTGGAGTCATTGTGGATAGTTCTCTGAAAACATCCACTCAGGGTGCACTAGCAGTCAAAAAAGCTAACAGAATGTTGGGAATCATTAGGAAAGAGATAGATAATAAGACAAAAAATATTGTATTGCCTCTTTATAAATCCACGGTACAGACAACTTGAATACTGTGTGCAGATTTGGTTGCCCCAGCTCAAAAAAGATACTGGAATTGGAAACGGTACAGAAAAGAGCAACTAAAATGATTGGGAGTCTGGAAAAGCATCCATATGAGGATAAGAAGAAGAAAGGGACTTTTCAGCTTAGAAAAGAGACACCAAAGGGAGGATATGCAGAGGTCTATAAAATCATGACTGGTGTGGAGAAATAAATAAGGAAGTATTTTATTTACTCCCCATAACACAAAAACAGGGGGTCACAAAATGAAATTAATAGGCAGCAGGTTTAAAACAAACAAAAGGATGCATTTCTTCACACAACGCACCGTCAACCTGTGGAACTCCTTGCCAGTGAATGTTGTGAAGGCCAAGACTATAACAGGGTTAAAAAAAGAACTAAAGAAGCTCGTGGAGGATCAGTCCATCAGTTGCTATAGCCAGGATAGGCTGGGATAGCTGTTTGCCAGAGGCTGAGAATGGCTGATGGGGTAGTCACTTGATGATTACCTGTTCTATTCACTCCTTCTGAAGCACCTGGCATTGGCCACTGTCAAAAGACAGGATACTGGGACCATTGGTCTGATCCAGCCTGGCCGTTCATAAGTTCTAATTTCATACAAGATTTATGCTTTCTTTACCATCTAGTGCCACTTCTCCATCAGCATGCCCTACTGTCATTCCTACATATTGTATACCCTGGTATTTCCATGTCTCATAAATTATCCTCATTCCACCAAGTTTCCATGATCCCTGTTACATCAACACCCTCCTGTAATGCCAGGAACTCACATTCACCCAGCTTCACATTTAGACTGCTGGCATTTCTATATAAACACTTGTACTTTTTCTCAGTTGCTTGCCTTCATTTAAATGGGATTCTGTTTCATTTGCCCCTTCCCCACTAGTGCCTACCTGTACTTTACCAACTTCTTTCTTAATTGACTAGCTCCTACCCTCCTTGAAAACTACGAATGTGTAATAAAATTATCACACTCTGCTGGGAGGGGCAGTGCCCACTGCCAGAGGTCCCTGCTGGCACAGACAGTGTTAAACTCCTGTTCTGAGGTAGTCTCCCTGTCTCTGGTGACCTGAGAGGCTGGGAGATGCAACAGGGGCAGCCTGCATGCACCTCTTGAAGCTGCTTCAGAAATTAAATCAGCCTCCCCTGAAGAAAGAGAACTTCCCAAGACCCAGGAATAAGACCCCTCTACAGAGCAACCGCCAGCAGATTCCGGGGGGAAGGAGAGATGACTCATAGGCTATGTCTACACTGGCAAGTTAGTTCGAATTAAGGAGGCTTAATTTGAACTAACTAAAGCCATGGCTACACTAGGCTTTCATTAGTTCAAATTAAGGGCTTCCTTAATTCGAACTAATACATTTGAATATGCTATTCGAACTAAGGGTTAATTCGAACTAGTTAGTTCAAATTAACCAATGTGGCCATGTTAGTTCGAACTAATTGCTTAGTTCGAACTAACCGGCCCACTGAACTCAATGCAATTCGCTAATTCAAACTAAGCAAGTGCCATGAATGGCACTTGCTTAGTTCAAACTAAATTTTTCTAGTTCGATCATCTAGTCTGACCTCCTGCAAAATGCAGGCCTCAAAACCTCACCCACCCACTCCAGCAACAGGCCACCAACCTTTCTTCTGCTCTCTCAGATGGGCACAGGCTCTGTCTGCATTTGCCATCCAATGCTGGCCTGTCCGTGTAACTCCGGCAAAGGACTGAGAATGTCTGACTAGAAAGACAGAAAGAGATCCTAGGTTAGTCAGTCTGCAGGGTTTCTGCAGCACAGCACACCCTGCCTGGGTGCAGACAGCTCCACAGTCACACTGATCTTCAGAGGTGGCTGGCATGATCCTTCCCCATAAGCCTTTTCATGAGCCACCCGGTGTGGCCATGTGAGCTGCCTCCACCCAGACTCTCCCCGGGGAAGGGAGGCGGTCCCTCACAGCCCAGTCTCACCTTCCCTCCTGGTGGAGTCCCTTGCCTGTCCTTACTTATATCGATACAAATGGGGCCAAGTCAGTCGTAGGGCCAGGCCGGGGGAGAGAGAGCAATGGAGAAGTCAGCCACAGTATGTTCCAGGTTGCCAGCCAGCAGCTTAGGGAGCCCATCTCCAAATGGGGAACTGCGCGGTCAAAACCCCATCCCACCCACCAGAGCTCAGGGATCTACAGCATGAGGAAGGGAAACTGATTAGAAGCTATTTACCAGTGTAGCCAACACTGGAGAGCATCCCCGACAAAGAAAACTCACCCTGGCATGGTCCCCTGCAACTGCCCCTTCATAGCGAGGCTCCCTGAACTGCTGTGGACATGGGGCCTGCCAAATTTCTTCCTCTACGTCCATAGCCTCATTGCAAGTTGGGAACGCTCCCCCCAGAAGTGGGGAGCTCTAGGAAGCTCCCCAAGGCTACACTCTGGGTCTGCGGAGCCAGGCAACAGGTTCATTAAGTGACTCATTCACACACAGCCCCCAGTAGACAGTTGTCCCGTGTGAGAAGTGCTGAGAGCTCAATGGGGCAGGGCCTGGAGCATTTGTGGCCTGCCCAGCAGATCCATCCTCACTGCAAAAACACCCCAGAAACCTAGGCAAGAGACCAGAAGGAGACTTGGGAGGCAGGGTGTGGGATGGTGCCCAAGATCGGGCATCTGACTCTGCCCCAGGGCTGGGGGTTTGCAGAGGGCAGAGCCGTGGGGTCCCCAGCCAGTCCATGGGCTGGGGGTTTGGAGGGGGCAGAGCTGTGGGGCACCCAGCCTGCCCCTGGGCTGGGGGTTTGCACGGGGCAGAGCCATGGGGTACCCAGCCTGTCCCTGGGCTGGGGGTTTGCAGGGGGGAAGAGCCGTGAGGCACTCAGCCTGTCCCTGGGCTGGGGGTTCAGAGGTGGCAGAGCTGTGGGGCACCCAGCTTGCCCCAGGGCTGGGGGTTTGCAGAGGGCAGAGCCGTGGGGAAACTGCCACGGTGCAGCAGAGCGGAGGCCGCTGCAAGCACTTGGGCCCAGGAGTTGCTCCCCCCTCCAGCCCAGGCCAACGCCCCAGGAAGAGAAGTGCCTGCCCGGCCAGCACCAGCAGCGGCCCGTGGGGGAGGCTGGCGGGCAGGGCCAGGCAGGGGCTCCCGGGCAGAGGCTGCTCTGGGACTCACCTGCGGGCACCTCCAGCTGGGCCGGGGACTTGGGGCAGCAGCCGCGCGGGGGAAGGGTGGCAGCGCCCAGCTGACTGGGGCTCTCCAATGGGGAGGCAGCGGAGCCCTGGGCCGGGTGTTTGGAGGGGGCCAAGCCGGGGACACCCGCCCTGCCGAGCCTGGCGCGGCCCGGGCTGCACGGACAGAGCTGGAGGGCGGGGAGAACGAGCGCAGCGCCCTGAGTAGCTCCGAGCGGCAGCTGCGCGGGGTCCCTGGGCGCAGAGTTCAGCCCCCCCGGCCCCCGGCTAGACAGCGAGACACAGACGCCCCGCGGGCCTCACACGCTTCTACCCGCGTCTCTGAGCCCCACTCTCCTGCCACCCCCAGCCCCGCTCTCCTGCACTGCTCCCTCCCCCCAGGCCCCGCTGCCCATCTCATGGAGTCAGTGCCTCATCCCGCCTAGCTGCGCCCTGGCGCCTGGCAGTCCCAAGTCAGGGCGGGCGGGCGGACTGCGAGGAAACATGGCTTACATTGCTTGGGAGGTCTTGGATTCTTGGCCCCTCTGCTCCCCCGAGGGCCACAGCAGCTCTGCTTTCTCTCAGGAGACACTAGGCCAGAGAGCGCTCCTGCCTGCCTGTGGGCGCCTGCCTGTCCCCTGGGGCAGTGGGCACTGGACATCTCCACGCCGAACCGCACCTCTGGGACCTGGCGGGTTGGGAAGGCCATCGTTGGGAAAGTTCTACTCCTTGGGAAGAGCGGGGAGAAGAGCACAGACAGGTCTGGGCTGTCCAGGAAAGGCAGAACTCCCCGGTGAGGGGGTGAATAGGCCCCTATGGGGGACAGGCGGATGGGGAGCAGTTCCTCTGGGGAGAGAGTGCCCAAGACTCTCCCCTTATTGCTGGCCAGGAGGCAGACTTCATCACAGGACAAGGTCTTCAGCTTGGGCTGGAAGGCCGGGGTGAAGAGGACAGGAGACTTCAGCTCAATACTCTCCAAGCTGGAGTTAAGGGAGGGGATCAAGGGCAAGGGAGGTGCCACTGGGTCCGAGTTGTAGTAGAGAGACTTCCTGTCCGCTGAGAAATGGCAGAGCAGAGGCTGGAACGGCAGCATCTGAGGCCTGGGGCAGCGAGAGAGGGGAGAGCCGACTGCAGGCGGGAACATTGCAAAGCAATGCAACCAAAAACCAGGGGGCATGGTGAACGTGGGGGGGAGGGAAATATGGGGGCATGGAGAATATAATGGAGGGAAGTGGAAATATGGGGGCACGGCAAACACGGAAAGGAATATGGGGAATGGCAAAGAGCAACAGGAGTGGAGAGAGGCAGATACGGGGACATGGAGGGTGGAAATCAAAGAAATCGGGAAGCATGAAACAGAAAATGGACAAAATCCCAATAAATCAGAGTGAGACAATCCCAGGGGCAGCGGCGACAGGGTGGCAGGGTGAGGAGAGAGAGATGGAGAGAGAGTTAGCTCAGAGGAGACACAGCACACAAACAACAATGTCACAACCACAATGTCACATGGACATGGCTTGTGCCCTCTGTCACTGTGCAGGCCCGCAGAGGGTAGTGCTGACCCGTGCCTGGCAGTGCCCGGTCTCTACATTCTGCCTGCGGCATCAGGAAAGGGTCTGTGAAATCCCAGCCCCAGGGAGGCATCACTAGGAGAACAAGACAGGGAGGGAGGTGCTAAGGCCAAGCAGCTGAGCATGATGGAAACATGGAGGCAGCCTTCCGTGAAAGGGCAATTTAGTCCTAGGCTCCCCCAAACCCAGAGTCCTGGGGCACTCCTCGCAGGGAGTCACGTCCTGGGCTGTCTCCACCCCAACACAGGTGATGGACCAGCTTGGTTTGCTCCTGCAACAGCCTCTGAACTAAGTGCTCCTGACAGGAGCCAATAAAGGCCAGAGCACCGAGGAGCCACCCACCTCAGGCAAGGACAGGGAGAGGGAAAGAAGCTATTCTCAGCAATGCCCTCATTGCCTGCCTGCCAACCCAAGGGCTCTCAGGGACTCTGGGTAGAAGCGGGGTTTCACAAGGTGCATGGCTCTGATATTGGCCTTCCCTGCAGTGCTCATGCCCCGGTACCTGGGCATTGCTCATTGCCTGCCCTCAAGAGCCCCCTTGAACCTCACCATTGAAAACCCCTTTCATATCTCACCCCAAGGCAGCCTTTAACCATCATCCGTGTGACCCCAGCATGGCCTCATGCCCATCAAAAGCAACCGAGTTCATCTCCCATGGTCCCTGCTCAGAGATCCCAGTGGGCTCTTGAGCTGGGCAGGACCCCTGGGCGTTTCATGCTCCATCTGAAGGACCCTGAGCCAGGCTGTCTCCCCAGGTCAACACACACTCCTGCAGATGAATCAGCTGCTTAACCCATGGCCTTGAGTTCTGACTGCCACCTGACTCAGTGTGTCCCTTTCCTCCTGCTTGGCTCCAGACCGCTTATGCCTGAGTTTGCACGTGCATGGTGAGCTGCAGCATAGCTACAGAGGAAGGAGGGTACAGACGGAAGGGAGGGGAGAGTCTGAGAGGAATAGCTAGGACAAGGAAGGTGAGGGTGGGATTCCTCTTCCCAGCAGATGGGGTCTGTCTTCTGCAGAGCAGCTGAGATGCACAGAAATCATCTGGACTGCATAGCGAAAAACTGGCCAGCTCAGTGCGCGGATGCAACATGCATTCATCCCTCCACCCTGCGTGTCCCCCAAACATTACCCAGCCCTACCCCACCCCACCAACTCAACCCAGCCCTAGAAACCCAGGAGCAGCCGACTATCAGTCCATGTATGCCTAATGTGGTCTTCCTCCACCAGGACCGGGTAGCTCACCCCAAGCCTAAGCCAGGTCCACATTCCCTGACTCTGCAGCCTGCACGGAATGGGACCAAGAAGAGCAGCAGGAAGAGTGGCAAGAAGAGAGTGAGGTGAGGTTAGTGATGGAGATGGGGGTGTGCCAAATAGCAAGGCCAGGGAAACATGGTATTAACCCCATGGGGAGTCTGTGGCTCTGTCCTCTAGGACAGTGGTTTTCAAACTTTTTCTCATGAGCCAGTTGAAAAAAAACACATTTTTCCCAAAACCCAACAATGACATCTTTCAGCAATGCATTCCAGGCCTTTGACAGTGGCAACAGGGGGTGCCGCAACCCACTACCTGAGAGTCTGCAACCCAGTACTGGGTCCCGAACCATGGTTTGAAAACCATTGCCCTAGGAAACATGCATCCATTTGTGGGGAAACCTCCCCCAGCCCATCTCATTGAGTACCTTGGAAAGGGACACCCTACAACTGGTGTGCTTACCCTCTTTGCATGGCATGTCTCCTCTCTTGGCCTTCCCTGACACCCAGGGATCCCCATCAGGCCCTGCAAGCCTCCAGCCCAATGCCTCCTTCTCACAGCCAGACCCAGGCTTCTTTTTCCTCAGGATATAGCCTTCCAGTGGTTGCCCCCCTTCCTCTGTGTCACCCAGCAGTCCCTCTGTGATGGTCTGCAGCCCAGGCAGAGACTTCCTCCTCAGCTGGGGGTTTTCCGTAAGTGCCAGGAAGTCTCCATCCAGCTGTGGAGCCAAGGTCCAGTCAGAGCCCTGGAGCCTGTTGCCATTGGAGATGTCTCTACCGGTTGCTGCTTGCTGGGCCTCAGGCTGCTCCTGGGAAGTTACTTTTCCCCCCAACTCCCAAGCCAGCTGGCCCTTCTGCTTGTTGATGGCATTGCGGTACCGGAGCTCCTTGAACGTGGTCACCTCCCTCTGGCTGTAGCTGGGGGGCTTTGTTTGCTTGTCAGGCAGCTCGGGGCACAGGGTACTGCAGCAGGTGAGCTCATTGGGGGGCGGCATCTCCTTGTCAGGTGAGAATACAATCAGCCAGTCGCTTCGGTCCTTCTTGGCCTGTGGAGGGGGTGGCCCAGCTGTATTTCTCTTCCGCTTCTGAGCCAGCTCATGGAACGAGGTGATGTTCTTCCTAGGGGTGTCTCTGCACATGTCTCCAAGGCTGCATGTGGGATCAGCGGGCACCTCTGTTGGGGAAGTCTTCTCCACTTCACTCCTGTTCAACACCTGCAGCCCCCTCTTAGCCCTTGGGGGCACTGGGGGGGGCCCATTAACTAGACGATGCTGAAGCTGGGGAGCACTGTTCAGACTGGGGTCCAGCAGCCCTGGTGCTAAGGCAGACAGCCGAGAAGGCTCACTGCTTAGACCAGGAAGGGCATTGCAATTGGAATCCAACTCAGCACAGACGCAGGTCGGGAGCAGCTCTTTCAAGGTCTCCTGCACGTCCACATTGGGAGAGTCAGTGTCGTCAGATTGGAAGTCAAGAGAACTACTGCTGCACAGGCTATCTGGGGTCTCCTGGGCCCGAGGGTCTGGTCTCTCGTGTACCAGAGGGTTGAGGTTAGAATCTCTCCCATCAGAGATTTCACCCTTGTCAGTCAGCAAGGGAGCACTGTGGGCCTCTTCCAGAGGGATGATGTTCGGCTGATTGTCGGGAGATAGGGCCTTTTCACTGGGGAATTCCTTGCAGTAAACAGACACTGGGGTGTCATCCAAGCTGTAATCTGAGCAGCTGCTGACAGAGGAGGAAGCCGGGTCTGAAGGGGAAGCCGCCACCTCCTCAATGTGCAGAGAGAGGAAATCCTCCAGGATAGATTGGTTCTGGAGATCCACTGTCAGGATCTGCTGTGGGTGGGACTTGCAGCATCGGCACTCCAAGGAGGTGTTATTGGAGTTGGCATCGACTTGCTCCGGGGCACCATAGTTCTTCTCCTTGCAGTCGCTGCAGCCTGTCTGGTCTCCTGGAGCCATTGTGACAGGGTCCTCCTGGAGCTCTGGTCGACGGGAGAGGTGCAGCCCCAGGGAGATGTGCTGTAGGTGGATGTGGTTGAGGTTGCACAGTAGGCCTTTCTTTGGGGACAGCATGGTGCAGCTGACAGAGCCTGAATTCCTCAGCTTGTCTCAGCCCCCCACTGCCCTGTTGTTCTGAACACCCAGCTCCAACTCCCTGCAAACAGCAAAATAGCTCTTCAGTCACTGGAGCAGGCAGGTAAATCAGCAAAATAGGCATACACTAGAGGGACAGGTTGGGGGTGGTGGTGCGGAATTAAGGGGCTGATCTGGACAGCTCAGTTAAAGGAAGGGACAGCATCATTCATGGCCCACAGATACTAGGAAGGCATGCCAGGAGTGTCACTCATTTTAAGGGGTCATGATGACTGGGAGAAATGGGATGGAATCAAGAAAGAGAAAAGTGAGGGCAAGTAACAAAGAATTCCCAGACTATAAAGATCGATCCAGTTAAAGTGTTGCCTGCCTTGGAGGGGCCGGGATCCCATTGCCCTGGACAGTGCAATGGGTCTGGCTGGGAGCTGATTCCTCTATCACTTGGCTCCGGACAATGTCCTAAGGTCTATTAGGGAACTGCCCTGCATCACCAGGCAGGCCAGGATCTGTCCCCAGTTTCTTTGGCTTTGTGAAAACCAGGGATTGTTCTCTGGGGTTTCACTCCAGTAGGCTCCATCACATGGGCTGGCAGGGATGTGAGTTACCTCTGCAGTCTGTCAGCAAGTGTCTGAGCAACTCTGAGCCCAGGAGATGATGACTTAGAAGGCTCAGTCTTGCTCTCAGGAACGCTTCTGGGCAGCATCAAAAGGGACATGCCACCCGTGGCTCCCTGGAATCAAAGAGAAGCCAGTGAAAAGACCAAGATCATGTCTGGGGACTCATTTGGCTTTGCCCCCCATGCATGGGTCTTCATCAGAAAAATGGCTGCAGGGTTGGAAGACAAAGAACGGAGATCTTGAAACTGCTGGTATATGTAGGTCCTACTCCCCAAAGGAAAACAGGAGAGAGGTGACATTCCCTGTCTCACCCCACTATTGACAGCTGCTCCTGACCTGGGCGGGGCCTCTTCTGAGGCTTCCCAATCCCACATAATCCGGTTTCAGTCTCATCTGAGGCCACTGCACCAAATCTCCCCACTCATCCTCCACTTCCTTAGGTTCCCCCAACCACTCCAGCTGTCCTAGCAACAAATGGGGGGAGTCCATGTGGATGCTGATCTCAGAGGCCTCCCGAGATTTCACAGCAGGGCACTGGCTGACCTTGAACCACAACAGGATACTTGCACTCTGCTAAACAGTTGGGGGAAGTGACACTGGGCAAATGAAGATATAGCATCCTAGCAGCCAAATGGCTGATTATTCACACACACCCCTCCCTTAATGGCAGCCCTGCCTGGGTACCAACTCCTCCAATGAGCTATGGGGGAAATCTGAGCACCTCATCCACAGAGGAAGCCAGGCAGCCCCTGTACTCAGATCCCCTTCCTCCTCACTGCAGCAGTTTCTCATCAGCGCCCCCTCGCCTTCCCTTCTGTCTCTCGCTGTCTGATCATCAATAATGCACAAGGAGGGATTTGTTCTCATGACAACCACTAGTTCCTGTCAAGTGGACCTGCCCTCTGCACCACGACCAGTGCATAGCCCAGCCCAGCCCTGCCCTGCCCTGCCGCCTTACTTCAGGGTGTGAAAGGGGGACTCCATGGCTGGGAAGAGCTGCAGGTGGATCCTGAATCAGCTTCGACTTGGTGGATTTTCTTCCTGCTTCACTGCATCTCCAAGAGGGTATAAAAGACTCACCAGCCATTGTGAGACTAACAGATTTATTTATCGCATGAGCTTT
>ML685848.1:1664233-1697747 GCA_007922175.1 Pelusios castaneus | reverse complement strand
GGGAACAAAGAACAGGTACTGGCTTGTTTGGTGGTAGGGCATGGGAGATGGAGTCTTTCCCCTCTGGGGACACTGCCTTTGACCCTCCTCTGGTGGGAGGAACCACAGCTTTCCATCTGATACTGGCCCATCGGTGGCTCCCACATGAAATGAGTTGGAGGGTTTCAGGCCGGCCCCAGGCCCCTGTGCTATCATTTCATCAGGCAGAACCAAAGATTGAACAGGCCCTCCTTTAACACCTGAGAGGACTGGAACATGCTGGCAGGTGGAGGGGCTAAGGACAGAGGCCCCAGACCCACACACTCACTACACCCGCTGTAAAAATAAACCAGAGAGAGAGAGAGATCTGTGCTCCTCAATGCAGTCCCTGCCCTGGAGCAGTCATGATTGGGGCTACTCTCCACCCTAATGGGACTAGCAGAGACTCCCAGCTCCTCACAGAAGCAACAGGAAGCTTCCTACTCCTCAGCTATGGGGGCTGGAGGGGTTATGCTGCAGCCCACCTACAGCCCCTTCATCCTGTCCCAGCCTCCACCCAGTCCTGATTCCAACCACAGATGGTCAAGTTCCTAGGGGCAGGGGCCATCTTTTTGTTCTGTTTGCAGGTTGCCTAGAACCAGCAGGGCCTGGGGCTTCCAGATGCCACACAACCACCTAATAAACCATTGCACTAGAAGGGCCTGCAGACAGGTGTAGGGGGAGAGGGGTCTTGCGGTGCCAGTTACACCAGAGAACCCAAAGCCCTGCCCACTGCCTAGCTGTATGGGGGCTGCTCTGCTCCAATGGGTTCTGTGCCCAGCCCCTCTCCAGTGGGGATGGATGGAACAATCCTGCTCGGACCTGGCTGGGGGTGTGGCTGGGTCCCTACAGGGCGTTTGCCCAGCAACTCCCATCTAGTCCCCCTGCTGCCTTCCCGCGGGGTGGGACCGTCCTCTCCGAGCCCTGCTGGGGGCACAGCCGCTGGGCTGGACAGGAGCCGGGCTCCACAGGTGCCACTCCCTGCTGAGCCTGCAGCAAGGCGAGGGGACGGGACCCGGAGGGACAGGCGGCCTCCGCCCTCGCTGCGGCGGGGATCGGCTCAGAGCACAGCGGGCTGGCGCGGGAGGGGCAGGCGGTGGCCGCACCAGTCTGAGGGGCGAGTCCCGCCGCGCCCGCCCGGGGGATGCTCACCTGGCCTGGCTGCAGGCAGTGCGCGGGCGCCCGGCTCCTGGGACGGCTCTGCGGCTGGAGGGGCTGGGGAAGAGGCTGCAGCAGGTCTGCTGAGCTCACCAGCTGCAGGGAGGAGTCAGCGATCCGTCCTCCGCCCGGCTGCAGTAACCCCTCGTGCCGGAGGGAGGCGCGAATCCTCCACGGCCCGCCCACTCCCTCTCCAGCCCTGCGGGCTCTTCTGCACAAGAGAATGGCCCCCTCCCAGCTTCTACCCTCCAGCCCTTAGCACTGGGCTTGCTCCTGGGGCGGCTTTCACACCCTCCTAGGCTTGGCCCGAGGGTGTCTCTCCAGCACATGGCCTGAGAGGAGATGCTTTGGCCGGACACTTTACTTAGAGGCTCCCCCAGCACAGGCCCAGCTGCAAAGAAACATAAGTGGTCCAGCTAGGCTAGGTCAGGGCAGAGGGCCGTTCCCACATTCATCTTTACACCCTCTGATCTCCTTGGGACCAGATACCAGTTCCGCCCCAGGCCAGACTTGCAGCAACGCTGTTCACCCCAAGTGTCCCCCTCCCCCCTCCTTTCTAGCAGGCAGGTGTGGCGGTGAGAGATGCAGAAGCTCTCAGGGCAGGTTCAGTGCTAGCCCAGATTTCCCCCTCCTCACACAGGCAGCAGCTACAATAACTTATGTTTATTGGCGACACTTTACATCTCTGCTGTCACAGTTGATAGGTTCCATGGACAGTGGGTCTCTGCCATAGACTCCACACAAGAGAGAGCAAGAGACCTTTTCAGACACTATACACTTCACCATCCCGAACGGAATGGGCCTGTGGAAGAGGTCACCTTCCCCTACATTGCACACATCTCTACCAAGCAAAGAGTAAGGCCTCGAGGAAGGAGGTCTCATGCCATGGCTCATCCTTTCAGCCCACACTGTCATTTCTGACGCTTGTAGATCTTCTGGGCCAGGCCAAGAAAAATCCCTCTGGGGAGGCGGCTGGCATGTTTCTCAATCAGCTCCTCTAGGCGGCGGTAACTGCTCTCCTCATATTCCTGGTAGGCTGCCCTCATGCCCACAGTTTTGTAGAGCTCTTTCACCTTGGCTACCTTCTCTAGCTCCTTTTGGCCATAGTTTTCCTGGAAGCCAAGGAACAGGATCAGATAAGGCCCAGCCCAGAATGGAATGCCACAAGACTCCTCGTTTGTTATGTCACAGCAGACATTCAAGAGCCCTGCCTATCTCAGCATTGTAGCAGTCAGGGCCTGCTTCCAAGACTTCTCTTTTGTGTGCAGTGAGCTTTTTCCCATTGTACTGAAGGGCACAGTTTAGTTGGGGTTGGTCCTGCTTTGAGCAGGGGGGTTGGACCTGATGAGCCCCTGAGGTCCCTTCCAACCCTAACCCGATGCACTCCCTTCTCCTCCAACAGGCTCACAACTAGGGGCAGAAAGATTTAGCCAAGCTGGCAATCAGTGCTTCAGGGTCAGGATTCTTCTCCACCTATGACAAGCTCCCCCATTCCCCCAACTGGTCATATTACCTCCAGAATCTGCCTTTGCTGTGGTGAGACCCGCTGGAGACACTCCACCACCAGCCAGCTGCACTTGTTGTCCTGGATGTCGGTGCCAATCTTACCCGTCAAGTTTGGGTCCCCAAAGCAGTCAAGGAAGTCATCCTATGGGCAGTGAGCCAGTTACAAGCCTACACACCATGAGCTTGCCAATCACAGTGCTCCCAGAGCCCGCTTAGGATAGGAAGGAGTCTCCTACCTGGATCTGAAAGAATTCTCCCATCTCCAGCAAGATGGCTTTGGCGTTGGCATGTTCTTCCTCACTGTCAATGCCAGCCTGAGAGAGGGCAGGGCACTGAGATACGTGTTGGCATATTCCAGTACCCACATCCCCAGCCCTATGTACCCCTTTCCACCACCTTTCTTCCTTATCTCACTTCACCTGATCCTCAAAACACTTGCTCCCCTACCTCCCACACATCCCCACTTCCTCCTGACATGGGAGCTCCCATGCTCAGCCTGGCCCACCCTCCATGGTCTTTCCATTGCTGCCTGAACCCATATACCCAGCAGCTACAGTGACACTCACCATGAACATAGCAGCAGCAACCGGGAGGTAGAAGGAATAGAAGGCTGTCTTGTATTTAACGATTGCCTTGTACCTGCCAGACAGTAGCCACACTCAATAATACTGGCCTTGGATCAGCTCAAGTCCTAAAGCCTGTGTCTGGTCTGCACAGACACTGGGGCTACCTCCTTGAGGAGACTGAATGCCCCTTCTCCAGCTGATTTGGAGGGATAAGTGGTTATTCCTGGAGGGATAAGTGGTTATTCCTGGAGGGATGTCCCCAGAGCCCGATGGGCCTGGTAGAGGGGTGAGCAGTCCTCTTGACCACACACACTTCCCTGCCCCTCACCCAGAGATGCCCAGCAGCCTCCCAAGACTATCAGAGGGTTATGGTCATCTCTCAAGCTAGAGAATCCAGGACTCCATTCCCCCTCTCCTCCCCACGACTCCACCCCTTCCAACCAGACAGGGTTCTTCTGCCCCAGCACCTCACCTCTGCACAGTGAAACGACTCAGATTAACACAGCCAGGGGGAGCAGTGATGAGGTCCAGTGTCTGTCCCAGTTCGGTCTGGTAGGAGGTCTGGGGACAAGAGATGTTATGGACCTCATCCTACATGACACTGTCCATGCTACCCTCTGAGGGGAGTCCCAGAAGCCACCTACCCCAGACATCCCTGAAGGGAGGGATCAGGAGCTGCATTTCACTGTCACCCCACAGCAGTGCTGTGGGAATGCAGCCCCAGTGCAATGCACAGGAAAGGCAGGGGGCTTTTCAAGAACAAGCCAGGGAGACTTAAACAAGGTTGGAAATGCCTGAGAGCGGGGCAGGGATGGCAGGAGACGGTAGATCTTGGGGCTAAAGGGACCAATCCCACCTGCAAAAAGAGTTCAAGCAGGTGCAGGTAGTAGGGCTGCCTGCGGCAGTATTTCTTCAGCAGCTGGTAGATACAGGACTCTAGGAGGAATGAATCATTCACAGCATCCAAACCAATTCCCTCCTGCAACAGACCAGGGACAGGTTATAACAGCAGGCCAAGCAATCCAGGCGTTCCCACCACCCCAGCAGCCCCACGCTAACTTTCCACCTGCCCTCAGTTTCTAGAGACCGCTCAACCTCTTTCCCAATACCCCAGGCATCCCACTCCCATTCCCACCCTCCCTATTGCCCCCACTCAGACCCCAACAACCTCTATCACCTTCTTATACCAGCAGACATGGCCACGGCGGGTGAGTGAGAAATCCATGATGTCATCAGCCACCAGAAAAAAAGCTTGGAGCTACAATAAAATGAGTAATAAGATTAACCTGCATAAGAGTTCTTCCCAGAGCTTCTGCACCCCAAATCCCAGTTGGACACAGAGATGCTACCCCACTAGGAGCAGATCCAGGCTGAGCACAGTTCACAGAGCACACGTACCAGCTCGACACACCAACCAACAGCCAAGGCACACTGGAAGCTCTCTGCATCCTGCTGATCTGGCCCAACCAGCTCCCGGAAGGCAGCCAGCACTGTCAGGCCCCGATTGTACTTCCCACCTGGGGTATTGTATTCCAGAACCTGTAGAGGGAACACAGTGAAAGGAAGCTGGGCAATCATCCCAAGAGGGATTCATCCATGACACAGAGAAGTACAAAGCCACCTCTATTTTATGCACTGTGAGGCTGAATCTTGTGCTGGTCCCAGGGGATAATGGCCGTGCCTTAGTATCATAGTATCCCATACCATCCTCAGCTATGGGCCCTATTATCACAGAACTAACAACCAGAGTCCTATGGCATCTTAAAGACTTAACAAATTTCTTCAGGCATAAGCTTTCATAGGCCGTATTCCACTTCGTCAGATGCATCAGTTGCAGCCCACTGAAGCAGATGCCTGAAGAAATTTGTTAGTCTTTAAGGTGCCACAGGACTTTTGTGGGCTTTGCTGTATACAGACTAACACGGCTACCCCTTAGTAATTTATTCCAGGACTGTATATCGGGCTCAGGTTTTGTTTAGAGAGTGTGAGAGTGAACTGAACATAACTGGCCCAGTGATGTCTGCCTGCAACCTGAAACAAAAGCTTAGGGGCCGGGCTGCCCCATGGCAGCAAGCTGTTCACTCTGGAACCTACAGATGGCAGGCGCCTTTCCAGCAACTCCAGGGCTAGCAGACGCCTGCAGTTCCCACACTCCCCCCACGACCCTACCCTGCCCCCAGCTGTGCCTGGCCGGCACCCCCAAGCGCGCCGCCTCACCTCCTTCAGCCGGGCCACGGCGTCGCGCAGCTCGGGATGCTGCAGCCCATCGGCAGTGAGGTCGCGGAGCACCTGGGGGAAGAAGCCCACGAAGGTCGTCCTGTCTGCCGCCGCCGCCGGCTGCCCAGCGCCGCTCATCCCGGTGCCTGCAGCGAGAGAGCGGGAGTAACGGGCGGACTCGGCTCAGCCCGGTACCCACCTGCCCGCCGCAGCTCCGCTCAGCCTGGCCCCAACGCAGCGCTGCCGCTGCCACCCACCGGACCTGCCTCACACCCACAGCCCTCCGCGTTCGGGAACGCTGCGACTTGTAGTTCTCACGCTGTCAGGTCCGCGGGTCACCCGTCGCCACGGCTGCGACTACGGACTACAGTTCCCGGCATGCCTTGGGAAAGGATCGGGGGCCACACAGCGGACCACGGCAGACGGCGACGCTCATTGGCCAGCTCCATCGTATGAGGATGAGCTCGGGAATTCTGAGCCAGTAGGAAAAGGGAAGGGGCGGGAATGCGTTTTATCAGGCCTTTTGATTGGCTAAAGAAGGGTTGTGGGCGGGAACTTGCAAGTGTTACCTCTTCAGATAAAACAAAACAAATAAATTTTCAAAGGGGCAGTAAGCCTGTTAGTCTAGTTCAGCAAAACAAATAAGGAGTCCTGTGGCACTTTTAAAGACTAACAAATTTATTTATTGCATGAGCTTTCGTGGGAGAAAATCCCACTTCCTCAGATGCTTTGAAGATGGGGGAAGTATATAGAAGTGGGATTTTCTCCCACGAAAGCTCATGCAATAAATACATTTGTTAGTCTTTAAAAGTGCCACAGGACTCCTTGTTTGTTTTGCTGAACTAGCCTAAGAGGGCTATCCCTTTAGATTAGGGTACAATGGAGGGCTCGGTAAGGGGGTTGGATGTGATGGGGAGGGGCAGAAGCAGGGTTTCCAGCTTTCTGTAAATTTAAGGACAGTCAGTAAAAAAAATGTACAATTTTAACTGTCCGTATACCCATAAGTGATTGACGATGTCTGGGAATTGGGTAGGAGTAAAACATATTATTTACTGACATTGCTTGTTGTTCAGAATCACTTCTTGGATCATAAAATTATACCGGCCATGATTTTATCAAGTTCCTATTATTGCCCACACCCAAAGAACCCAGCCCATCAATTAACTACAGCTAAAACAATTGTGAAATTCCTGTGTACAAACTACTCCAGTCAGTACACACTTTGGGGACATTAGTGTATACTTAGGGTATTTTTAGTCAGTGTTTTTTTGTTGTTTTGTTTTTTTTTAAGTGCTAGGACTGGGCCAGGGACCTGGGGCCGCCACTGCAGGAGCTGGGGCAGCATTGCTGTGAAAAAGGTGCCAGTACTCAGTACCCCTGAGCACCATCACAAAAAAGGCCTGTTTGTATTGATGACGCTACAAGTTTGCTGTGTCAGTAAAAAAAAAATCAACTTCAGCCCTGCAGGCTGTGGGGTTGATCGGGAGCTCAGGATATGGGGAGGGCTTGGGTGTGATGAGTGTAAAGAACTGAACCATGGAGCCTGACAGGGGTTGGCAGCTCATCTAGGAGTGAGACTTTGGGCAGCACCTCCAATAGGCACAGCCCAGTGTGGGGGTTAGGAGCTGAAGTGTCTTTAAAGGTTGCTTCACAGGCTGAAATGGTTCACAGCCCCTAGGCAGTGCCAAACGCTTTGGAAGCCACCATAGATTGGTTGCGCCCAACCTTTTTGGCTCGAGGGCCACAGATATAATTTTTACAAATCTGAAGGGCCACTGGCCTTGCAGCCAGGTGGAAGAAATTCAGCAAGGAGGCTGCCTTGTCTGCTTTTCCATCTCCTTGGCTGCAGCAGGGAAACTGCACACTTAATCCGGCAGAAGAATCTGTGCTATCTTGGGGACTTTCTTTCTGCCCCACCAGCTCCACACATAAGATATAATTCTGCAGTGATCTGGAATGTCAACATGCATGTGTCCTGTAGCCCTGTCCGCTCCACCTGGGTCCCTTAGCAGTGGCTTTCTTCTGAGGCCAGGGGAACAGAAGATCAGTGCTCCCCCTTCTGGCTCCAGCAGGGACCCCAGCACCTATGCACCTAGGCAGAGTGCTTTGCCATGCTTCCTGCTGGAGCCAGGGAGAGGGGAGAGCTCATCTCGCCAGCAAGAAGCCTTCATGGGTATTTAGCCCTGTGAAAACATGCTCTATCTGGGTCTTTAGGCAGCAGCTCTTTTCTGCAGCCAGCAGGAGGGGAGCCACAAGCCATTTTGAAAGCCCCTGTGGGCCACTTTTGGCATCCCTTCTCCCACGGCCTGATTTTCCAGAGGAAGCAGCAGTAACTTGCCCGAACAGGAAGCCAAAGCGAGGGTCCCGTGCCCCTGCCCTGGGAGCAGGAGCAGGCAGATGGGAGACACAATTGCCACCTGCCCAGAGGAGGAATCAGGACCATGAGGTTCTTAGGACACCCACCAGAATCAGGGTGAAAAATGCCTGGTTCGTGGGCCAGGAGTGGGGCTGCAAGCTGCAATAACAGCGACATTACAGCGCTGAGCTGTGCCTGTAAATGGGATTTGGGATAATGGTTCAGGGAGAGGATGCCGGCCCCGGCTGCCTGGCTAGAGTGGGACAGCGCCTGAGCCAGGGGAGGGGAAAGGAGCAGGGAGGGACAGGGCTGCAGCCTGCGAATGAGCAGCTCAAGGGGCTGGCAGAGAGTAAGGAAAGGGCTGCCACTTCCTCATTTTTCACTTGGGCGTTGCCTTCGTCACACAGCGGCTGTTGGGACAGAAGAAAACGCAGCAGCGGAACCTGAGTGAGGTGGGTGGCTCCCAGCTGGGCTGCAGCCAGATCATCCTCTCCCTTGTGTGCAGACACGCATAGTGGGGTGGGGAGCACAGACTGCAGCCTGTATCCCGGGGGATGGACTGGGCCCGCACCCCGTCTCTCTCCTCCCCGGGATTGGCCTGGGAGCTGGGCCCTGATTCTCCTCTCACATAGTATAATGCTATTTGCTTCATTAGAGCTGGTCCCAGTCACCCCAGTTCTACTCTTTTCTTTGCTAGGGGTCTGTTGGGATCCTAGGGGTGTGGGGGGGTTATAGTGCCAGAGGACCACTAGTGAGAATAGTGTCTGCGATGGAAATGCCAAGCCATGCCTGCCACCCCACGGCTTCACCAACTAAGGACTGGTCTGGGACCCTATCCCACTTGGTTCCCACTGAGACTAGAGCGGGTGCAGCATTTCTGTCCACAGGCTCCACTCTGCTTCTCTATCTTGTGGGACCACAGGTGGAGAGGAAAGTGTGGCAGGCAGATACTTTGGTGCCCAGTGATAGATCTGAGCAGCTGAGTGGGAGCATCTGATGCTCAGGCCTCGGGGTCTTGGTATTGTTACCAGAGTGACAGCTGTCTGAGCTCCTGCTCTCCAGAGACGTGCAGCCTGGGAGGTGCAGGGTCAGCCTGGGTCTGGTCACTCTTTAACAAGTTCACGTGACCTCTGGGCTGGGAGTGCCCACCGAGGCTTGGAGCCAGCAGCGGGTGGGCAGGGAAACCCTGGGGACTCTGGATTCACACTATGGAAGGTGAGTCAGGGCCCCACTCAGCGACTCCTTCACTGAGTCCCGGGAAGTGATAATCCAGGGGCTCCATTAATGAGGTGTTAATTCCCCAGTGGCCCTGGGCTCTGCAGCATGAACTCTAGCACTCTGGAGTGGCAATGCAGAGTCCCTCTCTGATCATGAGGTCCAGCGGTGATCACAGGGCATTTGTCAGCTGCCTTGATAAGGCTGTGACACTTCCTGCCTACCTTGCCTGCTCTGGGAGACACCCAGCCACGCCGCCTGCACCACTGCCTGGGCCGAGGGCCCCTATAGAGCATGATGGGTAGAGTCCCAATACACGGAGCCATTCCTGTGTCAGCAGGTGCTGAGTGGAGGCTGCTGGATAACATGGCCCAGCTCACCCAGGAGCTTGGCACGGCCTTCTTCCAGAGGCACCAGCTGCCAGCGGCCATGGCCGATACCTTCCTGGAGCATCTCTGCCTGCTGGACATCGACTCGGAGCCCATCACCACCCGCAACACCGGCATCATCTGCACCATAGGTACCCGGCCCCTCCCACCCATGGACTGCTGCCGCTAAACCTTGCGAGTGCTCATTGCTGCAGCTAATGCCCCCTCCCGCTCTCCCTGGGTGGGGGTACTGCCTCCCCTGGGTTTGGATAAGAGCACAAGAGACCCATCAAGGGGTGGGGGGCACAGGTGAGCTCTTGGGACATAAGAACAGGCTGTGAGTCACCTGCCACTGCCAAGGAGAGGAGGCTATGAGGTGGGGTTGGGAGGCACCTGCAGGGTGGGAGTGGAGTGGATTTGGGTGGAGGCACTTGCCAGGGAGGGGTGTTTGTGGAATGGGGGAAAGGCACCTCCTTAGGGGGCAGTTGGTGGGCGGGTGGAGTGCGAGGGACCTGTCCATCAGCAGGACTCACCTCAGCTGCACGCTGTTGCAGGTCCTGCCTCCCGCTCTGTGGAGATGCTGAGGGAGATGATCAAGGCAGGAATGAACATCGCACGCCTGAACTTCTCGCATGGCTCCCATGAGGTATGGAATGAGGAGGCATGAGCCAGGCATCACGTCACCCCAGAGCCCCCCCATCTCTCTAGAAGATGGAGGGATCCCGGCAGAGCAGAGTTAGGGAATATCCTGCTCACTGGAGACAGCTGGGAGCAATCCTGCCCTGTGATTGGCCAATAGCCCCCTCTGGTGGGGCTGAAATGGGAAGAGTCCCCATCCTGGGCTCTTGGAACATGGAGCTGGAATGGAAAAGGGTTCCTACAGATTGGGAGGAAGAGCCATGGTGGGGTCCACACTGGAGATGGAGACTCAGAGGACGAGCACAGAGACCCTGGGGATGGGAGAGGGACAGGGCAGGGTCCCAGGATGGAGTAAGGTTACTGACAATGGTGTATAGCTCCCAGGGCTGGGGCAGGATCCCTGAGTACAAGGCACAGGGCCTTTGGCTGGTGTCACCAGTCTTTTTTCTCCAATAGTATCATGCAGGATCCATTGCAAACATCCGGGAGGCAACTGAGAGCTTTGCTTCCAACCCCCTTTTCTACCGCCCTGTGGCCATCGCCCTGGACACCAAGGGGCCTGAGATCCGCACTGGCCTGGTGAAAGCGGTGAGTACAGCAGGATGGGCAGTGAGAGGGAGAGGTCTGCCCACAGCAGTGTCAGTGAGCTGGGCCTGGGGCAGTGGGTGTTGGGGGTGGGGGCAGCTTGGGAAGGTGACTGTGGAGGGCTGTTGCTTTGCAAATTGGGCTGCAGTGAGATCTCAGGGCCGCAGAGCTGGGTCTGGCAGGATCTGGCGAGGCCAGGCTGTGATGGAGCCCCCGTCCCATCCATGTTGCTGCAGGGTGAGAACATGGAGGTAGAGCTCGTGAAGGGTTCCCGAGTGACGGTCACCACTGACGACGCCTTCAAAGAGTGCTGTGACCAGGCCACCATCTGGGTGGATTACAAGAACCTCACCAAAGTCGTCAAGGTTGGAGGGAAGATCTTTGTGGACGATGGGCTCATCTCCCTGCTGGTCAAGGAAATCGGTATGTCCCCCAACACTCCATGGGGCTTGGCCCTGCCTCCGAGCTCACCTCCTTTGGGCATCTGCACTGTTCTTTGTTGTCCCTTCAGTTCCTTTGCTGACCCCACTTAATTCACCTGTCTCCCTTTCCAAGTGTTCCCCTCACCCTGTCCCTGCTACACCCTCTGCTGCCCCTGGAGCTTCAAGGCTGCCCCCTCAGTGCTTCATACTACTTCCTGGGCAGGGCATCTCAGCCTGACCCTGCTGCTCTCTGCCCGGCTAGGTGCTGACGGCTGCATAACGGAGGTGGAAAACGGGGGAATGCTGTGCAGCCGCAAGGGGGTGAACCTGCCAGGGGCAGAAGTGGATCTGCCAGCTGTGTCAGAGAGGGATGTCCGTGACCTGCACTTTGGGCTGCAGCATGGCGTGGATATGATCTTCGCCTCCTTTATCCGCAAAGCCTCAGATGTGACTGCCATCCGGAACGTGCTGGGCGAGCGTGGCCGTGCAATCAAGATTATTAGCAAGATCGAGAACCATGAGGGTGTCAGAAAGTAACTGTCTCGTCTGCCTTTCTGCCCCACAAGTACTCCGCCTTCCCTATCCATCTACTCTTATGTTCATCTGTTCCTATGTCTCACCAAGCACCCAACCTCCTTGTGTCTGTCTCCCAGCCCTGACACGTCCCTCTGCTCCTGTGTCCCACTGAGCATCCAAATGTTCATCTTTGCCCTGTGTCCATCTGTACCACTGAGCACCCCCCCCCCCCCATCCTCCACTGCATGGAGTAATCTGTCCCTTTTGTCTGTGTATCTCTGCATCCCCAGTACCTGATGTCCATCTGTCCCCGCACAGTGTGCAGGTGAGTTGCACACAATTGGGGGCAGGCCAGTCCCAAGAACTGGGCACTCCAGAATGCAGGCCTGTCTGTCCATCTGTAAAGTTGCCCATGAGCAAGGGAGTCTCCTATCTGTGCCCTTCTTCTGCCCAGCACTCAACTCACCTTCCTCCACTGTGACCACTAGACTCTCTGCCCCTGATAACACCCGAGGTAGCAGTGCAGTCGCCCTGTGATCTGAACAGGTTGGGGGATCCCACAGCTGAGGTTCTTCTGGGCCCTTCCCAAAAAGCAATCCCAGGGCACTGAATCTGGTTCTGTCCTGGCTGCAGATTTGATGAGATCTTGGAAGCCAGTGATGGGATCATGGTGGCTCGTGGGGACCTGGGCATCGAAATCCCGGCAGAGAAAGTCTTCCTGGCCCAGAAGATGATGATTGGCCGCTGCAACCGTGCCGGGAAGCCTGTTATCTGTGCTACACAGGTGAGCCCTGTTGCCTCAGCAACAGGAGCCAATATGGACAGGTCCAACCCCACTGTGCCAAGATGGGGACTCCAAACCCTGCCATGCCAAGTCTGGGGTACTGGACAAAACCCCTAAAACCCATGTCTGTCTGGGAGCCCCAGATGTGGGGCCCCATGTGGTGTTGCTGGGTGAGATGCTAGGCTGAGTTAGCGATGATCAGCCATTGTGTGAAGCATGTCCCTGATGTCTCCCTCTCCTCCCCCAGATGCTGGAGAGCATGATCAAGAAGCCCCGTCCCACTCGAGCAGAGAGCAGTGACGTGGCCAATGCAGTGCTGGATGGAGCTGACTGCATCATGTTGTCAGGAGAAACAGCCAAAGGGGCCTACCCCATTGAGGCTGTGTGCATGCAACACGCGGTGCGTACCCTGGGGAGATGTAAGAGCGCCGCAGCCCAGCCGTTCCCAGCAGGGGGCACTGACTGTGGGTGGGGGTGCTGGCTTTGGGAGCGCTCCAGCTCCTCCCAGCGGGGGAGATGTAGGGAGCGGGGGGCGTGCTGGCTATGGTGAGCTCATTCCTCAGCTGCTCGGTCTCTCTGCAGATCGCCAGGGAGGCTGAGGCCGCCATCTATAACCAGCAGCTGTTTGAGGAGTTGCGCAAGCTGACACCCCTGAGCCAGGACCCCACTGAGGTGACAGCCATCGGGGCTGTGGAGGCGTCCTTCAAGTGCTGCGCTGGGGCCATTATTGTGCTCACCACTTCGGGCAGGTGGGAGTTGAAGGGCCAGGCCTCCTGGGGTGGGGCTGTGCCCTTGGAGGGAGGGGGAGCCAGTACCCTAGGTGCCATGGGGAGGAGGAGACCCGTGGGCTGGAACCTTCCCCATGTAACTGTGTGGACCACTAACCCTTGGCCTGTCTAGCACCCTCTGCAACTTCCAAATTTCACAGACCTGAACGGAGAGCGGGTGAGTGAGCCCCCATAGCAGAGATGGGAAACAAGTACAGAAAGGGGAAAGGCCTCAGCCCAAGGTTGCATTATAAGTAACAGGCTCCAGGAGTCCTGTCTCCCAGCCCCTCCCCTCCCGCCCCCACACACACACCCTTACCGCTAGGTCCTTCTCAGTTCCCTGCTCTAACCACTAGACATCACTCCCAATCTGAAATCCAGTCCAAACCAGGCTGAAACTAGGGAGCAAATATGGGAAGTGGCAGTTTTTACTCCTTTCTCCCTCCTGCCTTCCTCACAGGTCTGCTCAGCTGCTTTCCCGCTACCGGCCCCGTGCCCTAATCATTGCTGTGACCCGCAATGAGCAGGTGGCTCGCCAATTGCACCTGTGCCGGGGCGTCTTCCCTCTGCTCTATCGGGACCCCCAGCAGAAGGTGTGGGCAGATGATGTGGATCGCAGAGTCCAATTCAGCATAGAGATGGGTAAATATGACCCTCCTCGCACCATCTGTCTGGCCCAGTCAGCGTCTCATCCCCCTGCTGCTCCGGGTGATCCTGCCAGTCCCCAGGCCTCAGCTCTGCCAGGCCCAGCCGGCCCCTGGCTACACCTGCCTGGCCTTCCCCAGCCAGCTCTCCCCTAACTCACCAGCTCCTTCCCTTGCAGGGAGGGTGCGTGGATTCCTGCGCTCCAACGATGTCGTCATTGTCGTGACGGGCTGGAGACCGGGTGCTGGTTACACCAACATCATGCGGGTGGTGAAGGTGCCATGAGGAGCTGCTGGGGCAGGTCCTGCCATCGCCCACCCTGGGAACTCCCTGCTGCTTCTTCACCCCAGGCTGTGGCCCTGTCTGTACCACACGGCTTCAAGGCTATGGCTAGTAAACGGCCACATCCAAAGCTGCGTGCCTGTCATTACTAAAACGGCCACCTGGGCTCTGTCAACACAGGGACTGCCCCTGACACAGAGGGATATGGGGAAGGAAGGTCTCAGACAACACAACCCCCCCAGCCATGTCCTCCCAGCAAAGATTCTGCCACTGCCCGAGGGAGGCCCAGCCAGGAGCTGCTGTTGCAGTCAAAAGGAGGTGGGTGTGGCAGCATAGGGTGATGATGATGGAAACAAAGGCCTGGGGTGGTAGGATGTTGGGCTGGGGGTGCAGTGGCCGTGGAAGCACAGGGCAGGAGCAACTAGGAGTCAGCCAGCTGCACAGTGGTGTGGTGGGTGGGTGGGTGGGTGACACCCTCGGAAGGGGGGGCAGAGCAGTACAGACCACTCTTGGGCCCCGTGCTTCAGTCCCAGGGTTGGAGTCGACCTGGGCCAAGACCTCACCCCACACAGTCCCGGCTGTAACTCTGGAGCAATTGACAGGACCAGTTCCTTCCTCCCATAGCTGATGCATGGAGCCCGTCCCAGCAGCTGTGCCAGGCTATAGGGACTGCAGCTGCCAGGACCCTGAACTTGATCCCCATGTGGCCAGGGTCCTGCTGGGGTGGGGAGCAATTCAGCCACGCTGGGGTAGGTGGGATGGGACTAACACTGTGGCAGGGACAGAGGAAGTCAAGACTTATTCCCTGGCCCTGCTTCTGCACAGCCAGAAACCTGCCCTTCTCCCCAGCACTTCCCTTTGCTGCAGGTTCTCTGGAGCTGGCTTCTCGGCGGTGGGGCTGGTGCTGGAGATTTTCCTCCTCCCGGGGATCAGGAAGCAGCTGAGCTGGTGCAATGCCCCCCTCCCACCTCAGGGACTCTCACCCCATGCATTCCTGCCTGTGCCCACATGCTGATTGCCAATCTCCATTATCTGCCAGGATCCTTTAATCTCCAACTGCAGGCAGTTTAATCAGTCCCTGCCTGACTTTCTGTGGTCCCTTTCAACAACTGCTGCGACTTCCAGAGGAACTGGGCCCTTAAGGCTCCATCCCACCCTCCCGCTTCTCCGTGGCCACAGCAGTGTCAGGGGCTCAAGGATCCTGGCGCCCAAGGGCCTAGCTGAAGAGCCAGAGTCCCCACTACTCTGCAAAGCCAGCCCTTGTGAGACCGTCTCTTGCACAGCCCAGTGCCAGGCTCTGTGGGGAAGCAAGGCAGTGGAGCTGAGCTTTTCTGCCTTCCTGGGGCTGGGCCATGCTCTTCTCTGGCTGGGCAGACAGGGCTGGACCATGGGAGGTCTTGGGCTACTATGTGACTGAGCTCTGCTGCGTGCTTCCTGACTGTCACCCAGGCAGATGGTGCAAGAGAGCTGGTGAGTAAATCTGACCTCTCCAGCACCCGGGACATACGGGCTGAAATTACATTTCCCAGCAAATGCTCTTTTCTCTTCCTATGACCTCAGTGCACGTGCTTGAGCAGCCTGGACAAGGCCCTGGTGGCTGGCCTGCACCCCCACAGCTGAGCTGTGCAGAGGCCCTTTGCAGTATAATTTCTCACTGTCTCCTGGGGCCTGACGGTCACTCAGTCATTTCCTAGAGGAATCCCCTGCCTCCTCTAGCAGGAGCAAAGTCCCAGTAATTCCAGCTAGGTAGAACCTGTTCTAATTTCTATACAATGGGTTACAGGTGGTGCCCCTGCACCTCCCCTTTCCCTGGGCTCAGGAGCCTCTTCCACAAGCAAGGGAGAAGAGCCCTGTGTGATCATGGGGGCCACAAGCCTCACATGCTGTGCTCCAGAGGGATTCTGAGCCCAACGAGGAGGGGGTCTGTCCCTGGACACTGTCGATGCTGCTGACCCACCTCCAGACAAACAGCGAAGAGACAGCAACACCATGTCTGGAAGTCCTAACCCCTGGAAGCTGAGCTGAAGGGAGCCCAAGTCCCAGCGTCTAAATTGGTCGCGTTCACGCTAATCTGAAATAATCAAGTTAAAGAGAAACCTGCTAATCAGGTCTGAGCACATCATGTGTCATGGAGCCTAATTCCTGCCAGACGAGGGCTGTTCCAGTGCCGCCAGCGATTGACGGTTCTGGGGAGAGACAGACACGGGCAACCACTGCCCAGCCCTGACTCACCCCATCCACCCCCCTGTGCCTCAATAGCAGGATTAAAAGTCCCAGCTTGGCATTGCTGAGGGCCAGCTCCCAGTGCTGGATCCTAACTGGGAACTGACAGGACACTGCTGGGGAGAAGCTTGCGAAACTGGCATTCAGCTGGGCACACTCTGATGGCTAACGACAGTCCTCACTCCCTAGAGGGTTACCCAGTGGCAGCTGCTTGAGGATGGTGTCAGTGCTATGTCCCAGGAAAGGCAGGGGACTTGCCTTGGGCTTGCCTTGTGGGGACGGTTTTGTCTGGGTGCCTATGCACAGTACAGGGGGCTCTGCTTCCTGCAGAACTTTTTGCTGCCAGTATTCCCAGAGACAGCCTATTGTGCCCTGCATGACCTTGATTTAATCTACTTACTGCCTAAAGTCCAAATTGCAATCAGGCAAGATCAATCCTCCCCTCCCTCCCACCCCCGGGTTAATAAATGGAAGGAAAATGATACAGATTAAACTTTAATCCTAAATAAAGGTGTGGGGGGGGCCCTGCTGCCACTCTGCTTTGAGGGCTTTGCTGTCTGTTGGGGAGTAAGGTGGGGGGGGGGGATATGATGCAGCCACACCTTCCTCTCAGCTCCTGAGATAGAGGCAGAGGCCAAAAGCTGACTTCAGACTCAAGGCATAATTCTTGCTTTTGAAATTCATCACAGGCTTGCCCCAGCTCCCTCTGTTCACCTAACGCTGGCCCCCTCCTCTCTGTGGGGTGAAAGTCGTCTCCTCTGCAGCGCTTCCTGTCAAGCCCCCAATTAAATTTCAGGTAGAGACCAGCCAAGCCTCTCTGCGCCCATTTCCCTCTTGCTCTTTTTGGCCTGGTCCGCCCCCCTGCTGCAAGGTTGCCTAGCTCCATTATGGGCCATAGGGATATAGCTTTCCCCCTTCCCTTCCAGTAGCTAGGTTTGGCTTTGCCAGGCCCATTATTCAAAAACTGTACCACTGGCCTGTTTCCCAGCAGTCCTGGAGCAGCCCAGGCACCATTAGAATTTCATCAGGAGTTCAGAGACTTTGAAAATTAACCTGAACTGCCACAAAGCCCAAGTCCGGTCCCGAAATGTCAGCTCCAAGGTTCCCGGCCAGTCATCACCTGAGCAAAGGGCACAAGGGGGCTGAAAGAGGCACAGGGCTCCATTAGTTTCAATCATCTCTCTGGCCCATTGTCTCTAATAGGCACTCTCATCAGAGAAGCCCCTGAAGGGAGGGCGTGGAGAGCTGGGACTGGTGAAGCGCAGGGCTAGGAGCGTCTCTAAGCCCAACAGCAGAGCAGGGTCTGGGAGCAGCTCAGCTCGCTGCTGCCTTAGTTCCAGAGGTGCAGTTAGATGCCAGCTTGGAGTCGCTCTTTATTATTTAAATCTGTTCTGTACAACGACCAAAAATTAAAAAAAACCGCTTTAAAATTCTCTGCAATATGAAACCTACAAGCTCTGTACATTGACAGCGGTGAGTGCAAGAGTGAAGGATCATGGTCTTTGGTGACTAGACTCACGCACGCCTACACGCGCACACATACAGGGTGTGTCTACAGTGACCATTCCCCCAGCCCTGATTCCTCCCCTTGCTAACGTGGGCCTCGCTCTAGGGCAGCAGCTGCACACCAGCACAAGAGGGCCCCACGGCAGACATGGCTGCTGTGTTTGTGAGCCTGCAAGGCCAGGCAACACAGTGGCAATGTGCTGGCGGGTATCTGGAGCACTGGAAACACTTGTGCTACCCAGGGTTAGCAGTGACGGGCAGAACCGAGGGCGACACAGCCACACAGAGGATGGTTTCCTCTCTGGAAAGCCCAGCATGGTGCTGTTGAAGGGGCTGTGGCTGCCACCTGGGCCAGCCAACACCTTGGCACTCTGCCTCTCAATGGAATCCTACCACAATCGCTACAGATGTCTCTACGTTACGTAGTGTAAACAAGAAGATCCTGGAATGTTTGAATCTAAGTGACCTGACTGCAGGCCCCTTCCAGAGGAGCTGCGAGGACAGACACACAGGGCCAAGTGGCGGCGGGGGAAGCAAGGGACAGAGGGCAAGGACGGTCAAGTCCATGAGAAGGCAGTGCCAAAGATTCCCTCCAATACGTGTGTACAAGGGCTTCCCACTAGACTGAACCCTGCCAAGGGCTGAGTCGCCCCCACTCCTCCTGCAGTGAAGACTGTGGTCCCAACATCCCAAAACACGAATGGAGGAAGAACTGAACTCAGCTTTGAGAAGCACTGTATGAAGAGAGACCCGAGCCCAACGCTGTGCTTGGTTATGGCTATTGCCTCTACCCCGGGTACCTACAGGACTGAGCTCCATATTGCTGACGTTATCAGTGAGCCCAGAGCAGGGACTATGCAATACAGGTGTCCTGACTCTAGTAGTAGAAAGAAGCTTTTACAGCAGAGCGGAGTTTGGGGGGCTGGGAAGGGACACTACTCTAACCCGAATCAGTAACACGTTTGGACCCAAAGCAACACCGTAAGCAGAATTCAGCTGCTTAGCAGAGCCACGATTTGCACACACATTGCTAACTACTGGTTCCTGGAGAGGGGCAGCATGGGTTGAGCCAGGAGACTCCCTGGAAAGCCCAACCCGTCTGTACAGAGATAGGGACATAGAATTCTCCATCTGGTGAGGTTACAAGTGCAGGAAGCAGCATTGCTTCTAAATGAGATCCAGGCTGTTGGGGGCGGGAGGGGGGGGCGGGAGAGCTGACATCTCCTCTGTATTATCCCTATATTCACTTTAATGCTGATGAAGAGCATCTTGGACTGACCTCCAGAAACTGGTACCCACAACATAGAACTGGGTCTTTAGCAGAACCTTGCCCATGGGCAGATGGTGGGGACCAACCTTCCCCTGACACTGAACTCCTTGGGAAAGGGCAATGGGCTCCAGCCTGTGAGGTAAGAGGAGAGAAACCCTGTGCCCTAGCCCTCCATGACCCTCCTGGGGTGCAGGCGCTAGCCGTAGAGAGCAGAGGTCTCTGAATTCTCTTTCCAAATCACTTCCAGCAGGAGCGGGAGCCAGAAAATCTTCTGGGCTGCCAAGAACAAGGCCCAGTTGAGAAATGCATAAGAGTCTTGACCTGCAGATGCTTGCCCATAGCTTGTGCTCCCTGACTCCATGGTTATGGGGACAAAGACCACCCAAGAAGGCCCTTCAGCTAGGTCCCCTGCCCCAGAACATCCATCCACTCCAAGGTGATGGGACACACTACACCTTGGACTCCCACGCGCCAGCACAGACTGAGGACTTGGGGACATTTCCATGCTGCTTGTGCGTTTCCAGGCCCAGCTCCTTGCATTGAGGAGCACTGATTACTCTTCTCCTGAGAAACCTCGGATATCACAAACAAGGCCTGGGAGCAGCCAGCACTGGGCAAGTCCTAAAAGGCGGCTTGCCAGAGATGAGCAGTAACTGTGAGGTGGAGGAAACCTCTGTCTCAAATCCAGTCCAGACAACTACAGCTTGGACAGCCCTAGCCTCTTTCTGCTGATTCCAGATCCACCGCACCTGTATGGAGCCCAGCTGACTATAGGACAAGTTGCTTACTCCCTCACGCCTCCCTGTCCCAGGGAACTGGGTTTTCTCGAGCTAGATGCACTCGCATGAGACTCCGGCGAACATTTAAAATCACTGGCTAAAACATCCCGATGGGACATATGGGATGGCTGAGAAAGGTTCGCAACGGCAGTGAATTGCCAGGCCCCTTGGGGCAGAGGCCACACACACAATGAGGAGGGTGCTGCCTCTGAGACTAGACCAGCTGGGGAAGAGGGGGAGAGAGGGGAGACACCGGAGTCCCCAGGAGCTGCCTGGGCCCGCGGGATGCTGGAGGCATTCATCCTGGGTTGCCATGGTAGCCAGCACCATGGGTCCCTAAGTGTCGGGTTCTGGGTACAGAGGGTTGGGAGCTGGAGTGAGGAGGGTTCCAGGCTCTCAGTAACTTTGCAGCCCCACCTCCACCCCGGGGCCTGTCCCCTGCACTCTGTCCCCTGCTGGGGGTGAGGGGAAAGGCCTCACCCTGGGATTCTGGCCCTACCTCCCTCACCCTGCTCCCTCTGAGGGCAGAGGTTCAAGCAGGCTGTTGTGGGGCTGCAGCTGAGGGAATGAGCCAGGTGAGGTGCTCGGAGAATCTCTGAATGGAGATCCGTGACTGAGATGAGCCCCTGAGTGCCTTCCTGACCCTCCTCAGGTGCCCCCATGGGTGGGACAGGGTAGCCCTGGGCCCCGGGGGAGGGAGAAGGGTCCCATGGCAAGGCTGGGGAGAGGCAAAGTGAACAGGGCAATGATATTGATGCTCAGCCCAGGGCCATGCTGCCCCCTTGCTGTGGGGTGCAGATGGGGTGAGCCTTTTAGTGGCTCCCTGTCCTCAGTGGAGGCAGGAGAATCCAGAACTGCTCCTCCCAGAGCTCCCAGCCTTGCACAAGGCACGTCCCTCTAGCAGAGTCATGTCTGCAGTGGGTGGTCACCCCCAACCCATCGCCTCTCCTCTCCCACTCAGACCCAGCCCTTTGGGGAGAACGTCCCCCTTTCTCCCTGCTTCTCTCTTTCCTGCTTCTCCCCCTACCTCTAAGGGGCCTCTCCCCGTCAGACACAGCCCCAGGAGAATGGCTCTCCAGCAAGCCCACTCCTCTCCCTCCCACGCTTGGACACAGCCTGTGGCTCTCACATGTTGGATGGGAGTTTGGGTTTCCCACTTTCCACATCAGGGCTGAATGCCACAGAGCCCTTGCGGGAGGGACCCGGGCCTGCTGCAGGCTTGGACGTGGAGACTGGAGACTGCGGGGTGGACGCTCCGCTCACGGGCCGGCTGGGTTGGACCAAAGATCCTGAAGGCATCTGCTGCGGGTGGGGTGGCTGGCCTGGGACCCCAGGGGACAGCTTGGGGAGGAGTCCAGATACCGAGGGAGATGACCTGTGAGCCACGTTCCCTGCAGACTTCCTGCCCTGATGGGAGGAGCTCCCGTCTGCTTGCTGGGCGACTTTATTGGGCAGGGATGGCTGAGAGGCTGACAGGAGCCGGATGTCCTGGGTGAGCCGCCCGATAGGTAGGCCCTGGATGCTCCTGTGCTTCACCAACTGCTGTGGCTGCATCAGCAGAGAGATGTGGGAGCCGGTGGCACGGGACAGGCTGTAGTGCAGAGTTCTCCCCGCTGGGAGCCCCTGCTCCGAGCTGGGGGACGGAGCCCCTGCTGGCTGCTGTAGGAGCGAGGTGGAAACGGAGGTGCCTCGGGACTTGGAAAGCTGGGGCTGGGAGCCCGTCAGGGGCTGTTTTGCTATTGTGGGGTGCTCCCCCTTCTGCACCAACCTTGGCGGGGGCTGGCCCACTTTCTGCCCCCCACTTTCCAAAGGTGACTGGGCCTGAATCATTGGCGATGAAGGGGAGTCGGCCGCAGGTGTCTGCAGGTGGGACTGTACACCAGATGGCGAGCTCATGGAGGAGGGCCGGGAGCCCCCCAGGCTGGGCTGAGACCTGCGCACCTGCCTGGTGAGGAGGGTGGCCTCGGGTGAGAGTGGGCTGGAAATGGAGGAGGGCGGCAGAAAGATGTGGGCCTGCAGGCTCTGCTGGTGAGTCAAGGCAATGGCCACATTGGTGGTGGCAGCTGCTGTCTGCAGGGGTGCATGCACCAGGGGCTCCCAGATCACCGGCTTGCCACTCAGCTCCCGGCCCACGGCCATCTGCTGCAGGTCCTGGATGTTGTGGGCCATATCGCGGTCGTGCTTGACAATCTGCTGGATCATCTCATTGTTCATGCCCCCCGAGCTGTGCTCTGCTCGCTTGCGCAGGAGGATGGAGTTCTTCTTGCCTGAAGGGCAGGGAAAAAACACAGGGTCACCAAACCCTGCCAGAGCGGGCCCCAGGGCAGCAGCCGGCGGATATGGACATTCCCCCGTCATACAGAATGCAGGGGTGAGGAACAGGCGGAAGAGCCTGTGACAGAGACAAGGATAGACTCCAGGAATCCTGGCTCACTGCTCCTGCAATGAGGTTACACCGTCGCTAGCAATTTTCTTGCCTGTGTCGACAGCTGTGAGAAAAGGGTATGGGCCAGGCACCCTTGGGCCCCATTTGTCCCTAGGGCCAGCAGCTAGTCAGGCCAGCTCTCCGCAGTGGGGAGTGCAAGGGGCAGGCAGTGGAAGGCTGAGTTGGGGCCTGTGAAGGTAACTTACAGACTCCACCCCCTTGTGAACAAACCTGATGCCATATAGCAGCTCCTCTTCCCCACCATGCTACCAGGGAGAGGATGAGAATTCCAGAGCAGAGCTCTCCAGCCCTGATGGACACAGGGAAAGAAATACCACTGACTGGAGAAGCCATTAGGGGCCCAAGAACACAGGAACTGCTGCCCAGGATCAAGGAGATTGTCAGGGGTGGCTGGCATGCACCTGGGACAGGCAGTGCCTCACCGATGCGGTCCAGGCGGTCCATGGCCACAGTCTCAAAGGCTCTACGCATCATGGGGTACTCCTCCAGCACCTCGTTGAAGTTATCCACCGAGAGTGAGTAGAGGCGGCAATAGGTGTCAGCACGCACGCTGGCTGTCCGCCTCCCCCGCGTCAGCAAGCAGATCTCTGTGGGGACACGGCACAATTTCACATCTTCAGCACCATGGCCATGGCCATTCCCTCCCGGCACTGACCCCCCAGCTTCTTCAAGCCATGTCTATGTCTTTGCTCCCTGCTCCGGCAGCCAGAGAAGGGGAAACAGTTACCTCATCTGCCTCCCCTTACACTACAGGAATTTGTATGCTGAATAAAATTGAAGCACTGAGCTCATCGCAGGCAATGCAACAAACTGCTTACAGAGTCAGGAACAGAACTCAGGAATCCCAGCTGGCATGGCCATTCCTTGCTCTAACCCACTCCCGTTCCGTCCAAGAACTGGAGGGAGAACCCAGGAGTCCTGGCTCCCAGCTCCTCCAGTTCAAGCCATTAGACAATGGATAACAGATTTCTACGGATTTTAATTCAAAGACAAACACCTCAGCTTGCAGGGCGATGGACATCTTATCACCCAGATGGGAAGGTGGGTCAGGTGCAGGGGCATGAGAGGATGGCACAGGAGTACAACAGCTGGGGCTGCTGTGCGAAGCCTTCCCCATGTCTCTGCTATGATTCTCCATCCCAGACCCCTGAGACACAGAGAAACCCCTCCCGCCTGGGGAGCCTTCCTCCACGTCCCTGGCCCAGCCTCACCCCCAAAGTAGGAGCCATCGGAGAGCTTGGTCTCCTTGTTGCCCTTGGTGAGGATGCTGACCACGCCATGCTGGATGAAGTACATCTTTTTGCCCACGGTGCCCTCGCGGATGATGAAGTCTCCAGGCTGGAAGACCTCGAAACGCAGCTTGGTCAGCATGGCCGTCACGAAGTTGGGGTCGGCGTTGGCGAACAGCGGCATGTTCGCCACCAGGTTCCGGCAGTTAAAGTTGATGATTTCCTGGTGGGGGGACAGCAGACAGGGTCACTTGGAAGCCGTACACCCGTGAGAGTAGCAACCCTCCAGCCAGCACTCCCCACTTGCCCACAGCCCAGCGGAGAGGCAGGGCTGGCCTCAGCAGTCACCCACCCAGGGGACGGCAGGGCTGGCTCTGCTCCGTACCTCTTTGAGGGGCTCGCTCAGCTCTCCCAGGATACTCTCCTCATCAAACATCTTGCCTTGATAGCGGTGCTCGTAGTATTCATGGATCCGCTGACGTGTGTCCCCGGGTAGCTTGTGGAACGACATGTACTGCTCCACTTGCTTGTACTGGAGGGAGAGACAGAGAGGCACGTGCTGGGGTGCTGGAAAACCCCGGATGGGAAGGGCAGTGACTGTGCCCCCAGCCCAGGGGCCTTTGGCTCCACAGGTGGGTGGCAGAGAAGGTATCCATGCCTGCTTCCTGAGCCCCAGTACTGCCGGGCAGCCTCAGCCAGTGCCAAGTGGTGATAGAACCAGGGGAGAAGCTGGCAAGGGGGGGCACAGGCAGTGCTTAGTGGGAGTCTCGGGCAGCAGAGACACAAGCATCTTCTGTTTATTCTAAACTCGCACTCCAGCCCCATCCCTCCCCCACCCCGACTGCATCAGCCCATCACCTCCCCACCTTGCTTCAAGGCCAGGGCCCCACTTCGGGGCCACTCGCCCAGCCCCCGGGTGTGTGTCACTCACCTTCTCCTGGTACTGCCGACGGGAAGAGTCCAGCGACTGGATGAGGGCAGTGGCATGGCCAATGAACATAGCATAGCAGGTGGCTCCCACGATCATGCTCAGCATGGTGAGCCAGACGTCCGTCATCCCCTCCGGAGCTTGCTGGCCGTACCCGATGCAGAGCATGTGGCTCATGGCCTTAAACAAGGCATGGGAGTATTGCTTCCCCCAGGAGTCGTTCTGCGGACAGGAGGGACCTGAGCAGGCAGCCACGTGGCCCCCCTCTGCCACTGCGCCCCAGGGTCTCTTTGAGTACACAGCCTCTCTGCATCCCCCCACCCCATGGCTGGGGAATTGTTCACTCCCAGCCAGCCTGGGACATGTCTATTGCCTAGTTTCCCAAGGCAGGACCCAGTTCCCCAGGGGGGCAGCAGCTGCTGGGCTGATCTAAGGACCAGAGGCTTTGCCTGCCACCCAGCTCCCAGGGAGACAGCAGGAGCCCTTTCTCCTGGCTGTCTCTTAGCAGCTGGCAGGAGGGATTTCCCTTGCTTGTCTGATTTAATTAGTGCAAAGATGCACTGCAGCAGGGACACGCTGAGAGTCAGAGACTGCCCTGTTTGACTGATGTCTGTGGGGCTGCAATCAGGTTCTGGGATCTCTATCAGCTCCCCACTAGAAAGCATGTGTGTCTAATTAGCGTGTGCGTGCGTGCAAGAGTGTGCGTGTAGCAGTGGGTGGGTCAGGGAAAGCTCCCAGCCTGGAGCATGCCTGATGATCTGGTCCAGGAGGTCTCCCAGCCTGGAGCCATCAAAATAAGGTTTATTTATCACCTGCTATCCCTTTATAAACACTAAGGCTCCCCAACCCCCACACACATGCAAGAGAGAGCATCAGTGCGCCACAATCCCTATTACACAAGTGCTGGCTATCTCTGCAAACCACCCCAATCTCTCACTCAACAGACCACCCACCCTCCCCTCCCCGTCCCAGGGCAGTTCTCCTATGAGCCTCAAAGGGACATTCTGACTTGTCTAAGTGTCCAATTCCACCCTTACTAACCCATGCTGCCTCGGCACATTCATTGCAACAGTGAGTGACACAGTGAATGGGTCCTGGCCACACTGGGGACTGAGATTCTCCATGGAGCCCACGGCCCTGGCCAGAGATCTCCTCACCCACCCCCTGCCAGCCTGCTTCTGGGCACAGCTGCTCCTGGAGCCCACATGAATGCTGTTCTGCCAAGGCAACCTGGGATGCCTGCTGGCTTTATTGTAAAATAAAGAATTTGCTTCTTATCTCTCATGATGGGCACTGGGATGGGCTCCAGGGCAGCAGATCACACCGCTCTGCCCCCAGGGCTCCTACACCAGCGTGGGATGGCATGTGCAGAGAGCAGAGACCTCAAGGAAGGGGCAGGCTGGAGCCGGGCAGCATGTTCTGGGAGACATTAATAACCTGGGCTTCTCAGGCTCCCATGCAGAAGAGCAGGTTAGGGCACTCACCACCATGTGATTGATGGAGACCCAGCAGTCCTTAGGAAACTCTTGCAGCATGGGCACCAAGAACTGGAGGCAGCCATCCCAATGACACAACAGCAACATCATGCCAATGAGGTTAAAGATCCTCACCACAGCGCTGGCCAGGTCGTAGGTCATGTGGAAAATCTGGGCAAAGGGAGAAGCCAGGAGAAAGAATGTGAAAAACTGGTTCTCATCTCAAGGTATCAACAGGGACCCCCCCAAATGCCCCCTCTCAGGCCAGGTGGTCCAACCCCCCTGTGATTCCTCCAGCCAAGGATCCCCAAAATGTAAAGATTCCCCCCGGGCAGTCCCACCTCCTCCCACTGGTGAATGTAGCGGATGAGGCGGGAAAGGCGCAGCAAGCGCAGCAGGCTGAGGATCTTGGTGAAGCGCACAATGCGCAGAGCCCGTGCCGTCTTGTAGACGTCAGAATCCACCTGGGTCTCCAGATCAACGATGAGGAAAATGTAATCAACGGGGATGGAGGAGATGAAATCGACCAGGAACCAGCTCTTCAGGTACTTCATCTTGATGGTTTGCGGGTCTAGGATGATCTCCGTGTTGTCCTCCACTACGATGCCCGTGCGGAAGTTCAACACCAAGTCGGCGAGGAAGAAAGTGTCGGAGAGCACATTGAAGACAATCCAGGGTGGTGTGTTCTGATCCTTGAAAAAGGTGATGCCTACAGGCAGAATGATAAGGTTCCCCACCATCAGCAGCAACATGATGAGATCCCAGTAAAACCTGCATGGGGAGGGAGCAGGAGGAATGGAGACAGGACATGAAACAGGGAACAGAAAAGCATGGAGCAGGGGTGTGAGAAAGGAGGAATGGACATAGGGAACGGAGCCAGGGAGGGAGAGAATGAAATATCCTTATAGAGAAATTGGATCAGTTTACATGGGAGAGGGGTCTGAGAAGAGCCATGAAAATGATTCAGGGATCAAAAACCTGCCTTGCAATGTGACACAAGGAGCTCAACACATTTAGCTTGTCAGAGAGACGGTGCAAGGGTGCTTTGACCCCAGTCTGTAGGTATCTAGCCGGGGAACAGCTACGTGGGCTCTTCAATCTAACAGTCAAAGGTCCAGCACAATACAATGGCTGAAAGTTGAAACTAAGATTCGGATTGGAAATAAGGTGCAAATGTTTAACATTGTGGGCCATTAACCAAGAACAGCCTGCCACGGGGTAGGGTGGATCCTCCACCACTGGAAATGTTTCAGTCCAAAAGACGGGCTGCAGTTCCAAAAGGGATTAATTCAGAGCAGTCCTGTGGCCTGCATCACAGGAGCTCAGACTTGCTGCTCACTGTGGTCCTTTTGCCTCGGAACCTACAAACCGTCTGGAGATGGCGTGCAGATGCCACATACCGAGAAATGAGTAGGGTGCATGCATGGCGAGGCACACGTGCTACATGCACACACACACACGCTACTCCCCACTTGTCTGTCCATCGGGGAGAACTGAACGAGCAGTCTGTCACACCAAGTTTCAGCTCCTGATCCCGGCAGTAGCAAGGACACTAGAACACAGAGGGTCAGGCACAGAGGCGGCTTTTGGGGTAGGCTAAGCAGGCGCCCGCATAGGGCCCTGAGCAGTAAGGGCCTGTGTCATCTGCTTCGCCCACCCCAATAGCCAAAGGCCGCCTCTGGTCAGGCAGCTAACCTCAGCCGTGGTGGCCCTGAACAGCCAGCGAGACAAGTTTGCACTCAGCCCCAAGATCCAAGAGGGGAGAAATCACAATGGCAGGGAAGGGGAAAGAGGCTCCAGCTGGCTATGAAAGAAGCTGGAGAGCTGCTGAGGCCACAAGGGCAAGGTGGATGTGTCTGTTGGTAGGAGCTGGAGAGGAGAAAGTTCTTGCCTGGACACTGGGGAGAATGCATGAAGGCAGAGGAAGGCCTGAGCCCCAGCCCCGCGAGAAGAGTACAGAGAAAGTGCAGGAGGGGATGTGTAACAGCACAGGCTGCTGCCTGAGTGCACCCTGAGGGAGCGCTGTATCACCCTGCCTCAGTTTCCCTTTCATTCAGGCTCCTCAGTAACACCACAAGGAGCATGTATTCAGTAGCACCACCCTGTCGTGGAGGCTGGTCTTCCTTTCCACTGGGCATCTCGCCTTGCTCAGTATCATCACAGGAAGTCCCAGGCCTTTCCACCTGGGGTTTTTCATATACTTACAGCCTCTGAGCCCAAACCCTTCCCCCTGCTTATCACAGCCTCTGCCCTAATGTCCTTTCCCCATCTCCACCCTCCCTCTCCTTACAGACGCCAGGGCTGTAGAGAAACCAGCTGGGAAGCTGTTAATAAGGAGCAAGATCAGTTCCCCCTTAAAGGATCCCAGTCCGACCCAGGACAGGGTCTGTAAATGGGTGTGCGAGCTGGACTCTGTGCCGCTCCACAGGAAGGATGGTACCAGCTGGTTGGCACACAGTGCCTGCCACTGCAAGGAGAACCCTGACCCTTATGAAAATGAAGAGCAAGAAAGAGCCCGCCCCAGGAACAAACTCTTCCCTCTGGGCAAGGCACCAGGCTGAGTCATGCCAGGCCCAGGGCAGAGGAGAAGGTCTGGTGCATCCCTTCCCTGGAGGGAGGGGGCAGCGTACTGAGACGAGAGCTGTCAGAGCTCGGGGCCCCCACCAGCATGGAATAAACTGATCCCACCTTACAGTTGCAAAGCCCCTTGCGAGCGTTCACTCATGGCACTTCGGGCACCTGCCAGGCCAGCAGCACGGGGTCACAATTCCCATGTTACAGGGGGCAGACTGAGTCCCAGAGGGGTCACCCAGAGAAGCAGTGGCAGAGCCCGGAGCTGGGTTTGGAGCTTGACTCTGCACCTATCTGTCCAGGGTCGAAACTCAAGGCACAATCGGGCCACAGAACTTTCGAATGGTCCTGGCTCTCCAGCACACACAGCCACTTCCTGCTGGCTCAGCGCTGCCTTCCAGGAGGGGTCTATGGTCAGTCATTCTGCTCAGCCTCTAGCCCATGGGTGTAGTTGGAGGCAGGTTGGGGAGAGAGGAGGATAAAAGAGCCCTCATTTGATTCAGCTTCTCCTCTTCAGGGCAATCTGCTTTTGTTAAAGTGCTGCAGGCACAAATGGCCAAGCACAGAGGAGACCAGATTCCTTCCTTCCTGAGAACTCCCACCAGTGCCTGGTTCCCCATCATTGTCCAGAAAAGCTTAACAGGATTTAAAATAAACTCTCTGGCTACCTAAGCTGCTGGGCGGGACAAGAAGCGCTCTGGGGCCTGGAAGGGTGGCCCAGCATCTTCTGGGTCAGAATGAGCTCAAGGTCCCCAAAGCCTGGTTCCAAGTGAGAGCTAGGAAGAGACCACAGTAATGAGCACTATGTGGCCATGCAGGCAGAGATGAGGGCTGAGGACAGACCATGGACAAAATGCCACCCAGGAGATGGTATTTCCTTGGCTCAGTTCTGACTTTGCTGACTTTGACTTTCATCACCTGCTTCTTTCTTCCTGTGCTATAAGAAGGTAAACAGAGGCACGGCTGGCATGCGGCATCACATCCATTATGTTGTAAAACTTCTACCATTCTCTCTCCCACATCTTACTCAGCAGCTCTCAGTCTCACCAAACCCTCTGAACCTCTTCAGTATCTCCACAAGCCTCTGATTCTGGGCAGGACCCATCTCCACCCTCCCATCTGAGGGAACAAAGCTTCTCACTCAGAAAATCCCTGCCCAGCCCAAGGGATTTTGCTGGATCCAGCACTACCACACTGTAAGTGTCACAGGATGATCACGGTGGGAGGAAGAGCACTGCTCCAAAGCTAGGGTGCGTCAAAGAGGCAGAGCTTCAGATGTGCCCCAGTCTCTGCCATGGACATGGAAGACAGGGACTGACCCTGCGAACCCCAGCATCTGACTGGTGGGGCACCGCATTGGCCCAGGTGCTTGCTCTCTAAGATGCCAGGGACTCCACCTTCACAGAGCAGGCAAAGGACGCACAACCAGCACCCATGCACATTCTCATGTGCCGGGAGAGGAAGCCAGACTCAGACAGGCCTGCAGACACACCATATGTCAGTCATGTATGCACACATCCTCCTTCCCTGCACCAGCATGCAGATCAGGACCCCCCACGACAGACACTGACTAATGGAGGAGCCCACTGTCATTCACCAGAAGAAATCAAGGGCTGTTTTGCTCCTTCCTCTAAGGGCCATGTGGCTCCTTTCCCCATCTCTCTGCTATAAAACATCCTGGCTCTCCCTGCAACTGGGAAGACATGCACCCACCCTAGGGACTGCTGCCTGTAGCGGGGTGAGGTGTCTCTGGTCCTATGGCCAAGGGTAGTTTCAAGTAGAAAATTAAAGACTCAGCCAGAGAGCTCCCCTCCCACTGTGTCTGAGTTCCACAGAATCAGGTGCAAAAGCCAACTCAATTCACTGGCAGCTCAGCCTCCTAATGTGGGCACTGTAAAACAAAGCCAAAATTCCCCTGCTCTAAATGTCACTGGGGTGGATCTGAACATCCAAAGCCAAGATTGGGAGGTGCTGCTCAGGTCTCACAGATCTGACTTAGCATCTGCTTGACAAAGGACACGTATGCATTTAAGGTACTGAAACCTAGGTGTTGTGCATACAGTAGGTCACTCAGTCTAGTTGTTCAAGAGAGGAAGAGTATGGTCTAGGACTCCTGGGTTCTCTTCCCAGCTCTGGGAGGGAAGTATGGCCAAGCCCTGGAGCATTAGAACAGAAGCTGGGAGTCAAGAGTCCTTGGTTCTGTTCTTAGCTCTTCACTCTTCTGTGTCTCAGTTTCTTCCTCTATAAAATAGATCCAATATACCCACTTATGGACAGGGTCATTTGTGCAAGTGACAGACCCTGCAGGGAGGCAGAAACACTCTCTTCTCTTCACTCCTGGGTCAAGTGATTGAGGAGGAACAGGGGAGAGATCTTGGGAAGGGCAGGAAATGATGGAAGGGAAAAACTGATATAACCTGGATACCTTTCCCTGCCCTGCTAGCTGCACAGGTGAGGCCCCAAATTTCCATAACAGTAGGAAGCAACAGAAGCTGAGGATTAGTGCTGCCTCTCTGGGGACCATGCTGTATGGTGGGTTAACCCCTTCCTTGCCAGGACACTCTCCAGGGCATTGAAGGGATTTCCTGCTGATGGGTACTTTGTGAGGACTGCTCGCCCAGAAGGAATCTGGCTGTAGAGGCCTGAATGTTGTCTGCACCAGTTCGTTGGCCCCTCACAAATGCCTTGCACTAGACACTGCATAAGCTTGCAGAGCTAACCTTGTCCTTCTTTGCCTGCTGTCTGCCAAACCCACCTGGAGCTTCTTGTCTCAGATTTACAATGTAAGCTCTTTAGGCAGAGCCTGTCTTTTATTCAGTGCTGCACCCAGCACAGTGAGGCCCTGATCTTGATTCGTCTCAATTGCTACCATAATGCGGATAATAAACAACAACAGCATAATCCAACCTGGACATCTACCTACCAGCCCCCCTCCATAACACTGTGTCACCTTCACCATGCAGCGCAGTAGGGCGGGTAGAGAACTTCATAGGCGCGCCAGTTTATAAATGTGGGGTCTTCTCGTTTACACCAGGGCCCTTAGGGTGCGAGTGGCCGTAAGCTATTATGGCTGCTTTAAGACCCTGGATGCTCTGCTGGAGCAGTGTCAAGGGTCCGTAGCATCACTGAGAACCAAGGCTGCCAGCCACTGTTTGGATCTGCCAGGGAGACCCCTTGCTATACAAACATGTGAACATGCTACTTTCTCTTTCACAAGAGGGCTCTGGTGCTAGCCTTGGCGAAAGTTGCAGCTCGTCCAGCTGGGATCAGTGACTATGTCAGAATTTTCCACTGGAAATTAATGCCTTGCAGTTTACTCCCATAGAGATAAAACCCACCCTGTGGGATTCAACATCCCTGTGACAGGCAATTCCTCTTCATCATACAGACGTCCCAGTAACATCCTTGAGATCCCAGTGACATGGTAGATATGGACCTGCCATCACAAGGCTGGCCTTCCTTCCAGACCCCCTCCATCACATGGTCAGTGCCCATCTCCACATCAGCCTGAACAGCCAGAGCAGTCCTGAGGAAGGCACCACCCTCCTGCTAGACCTGGAACAGGAGACAATCTCCTTGGATTTGGTGTGATTCTGAGCTCAACTTACAAATTACAGACAGCTCCTAGTCCACAGATGGCAGGATGGAAGGGTTACTCAGAGGCAAAGACCAGAAGGATCTGTCGTCTTCTGTTGGAGATGAGGTAGGTTCGGCCCAGCCACCTAGAAGCTATTCTCTGCCCCTGCATGAAGCATGGCCAGGCTCAGAAGAAGGCAGGAGTGAGAGCTGTGGGAGAGGTGGCTGCTGGGACACTGGGACTTCAGGGGCAGGAGGGTCTGAGTCACTCCCAAGGGCTGAGTGTGGGAACCACCATGTCCTGCAGCCAGAGGAGTTAGTCTGGGATTTTACAGGGTTGGTTGGAAAATGCTCATGCTAGAGGGATTTCTGGGCAGCAGAAGTAAATCCTGGTCAATGCCCTTGCCTCTCTGAGTGCTATTTTTATCCTCTGTTTTATTGGAGAGGAGTGGCAAGAGGAGAAAAGGACTGGCCATGTGCTGGACCCCTTCCTTGGAAACCCCTTCGAGGATGCCAAGAGGGAGAAGAGGCAGGGGGTGAATTTGGGGCATCAGGAGAGTTTCTGATTATCAGCTGGCCACCCTGGGCCACCCTGCCCAAAAGGGGCCCCCAAGAAAAACAGCTTGAGCAGTCTAGGTAGGGCCTCTGGCCCTGTCCTGCTGATGGGTCTGGGTGTAGGGAAGGCCGATGTGAGTGGAGACTTGGAAACAGAAACTTCCTTCCACAGCAGGATGAGCAGGGCTGTGTTTGTGGCCTGTTGGTTCTTAGTCCCTGACTTCCCCAGAGCTCCCAGTGCCAGGAAGCCATCGCCTTGCTTCCACCTGCGGGTAGAAGCTTGTAGGACAGACTGACTCCCTGATTGACTGGTCTGGGGAGCAGGGCCCCCTCTCTGACCCCACCCCATTCCCTGGTGTCTGGCTTGCTGAGGAAGGGCCCCTCCCAGACTCCCTCCCTCATGCACAAAACCCAGCCACTCCTGGGATGTCACTGCCTGGCCTCCTCCCTGCACTGTAGGGCTCAGGTGTCCCTAGCCTGGTGAAGGGACCCAGGCATCCGGGCCAGCATCACCACCCCTCGCCCACGAGACGGAGCAGGCTCCAGGCCCAGAGCAGCCAGACTGAAGAGGGATGCTCGTGGCCGAGGGAGCAGCCGCCGGAGGAGAGGGGGCCCGGCAAGCACAGCCCGGCTTCCTCCCCAGGCCCCTCTCGGCGGCGAGATTTGAGCCGGGCCGGGGTTGAGCAGGGCCCGTCCCAGCCGGGAAAGGCAGGGCTCAACCCAGGGTCTCCTTCTCAGCACCAGGGACAGCGCCAGCCTATGGCCAGCCACATAAGAGCGCCCTGATGCCCGCTGTATCGGCTGCCGGCGGGGATGGGGAGACCGGATCTAGGCTGGAAGAGAGGCAGGAGGGAGCGAATGGGGAGGGCCTGGGGCTGCCATGGATTGAGGCACTGGGGGGGAGCCGGGGCG
>ML685848.1:1642182-1661785 GCA_007922175.1 Pelusios castaneus | reverse complement strand
GTTGCTGCCGCAGGGCTGCAGCCGCCGCGGTCAGCTGAGCCCTGCCAGGGAGCATGGGTCGATTTTGCCTGCTGGGCGGTGGGGCTCACCCAGCAGCTGAGCCCCAACGCAGCAGCAGGGCTTCAGCCACTGGGCTCAGCTGCAGCAGCGGGGCTTAGCTGAGCCCAGGCGGCTCAAGCCCCGATGCCGTGGGGCTCAGCTGAGCCCCGGCAGCTCAAGCCCCGATGCCGTGGGGCTCAGCTGAGCCCCGGCAGCTCAAGCCCCGCTCCCAATGAGGCTCAGCTGAGCCCTGCCTCAGCTGCTGCGGCTGAGCACCGCCGTCCCACAGGGCTCCAGCAAGCCCCATTGCAGGCAGCTGAACCCTGGCAACAGCATCACCATCCACTGCTCCTTATAGTGAAAATTCAAAGGAGTGTGTGAATGCTCCTTTTTTCTATAAGGGGTGCTGTGTTATAATGCTGGCTTGTCCCACAATAATTTTATTGCAGGACAAGTCTCTCTATGTGTACATACCCTAAAGCTCCTGCTATTGGCCAGCCTATCCCTACTTCTGTACAGGCGTGCACTTGTAACCCAGAGGGAGAGGCCAATCAAGGACTCCTGGGGAGCACAGCCTGAACACCCCAGGCCCTGTGCTCCCTGCTCTGCCAGCCATAAAAACCAGGATGGTGCTGGTCCCCATCTGGGCCTGGGAGTCATCCCCTGCCCCCCACATGGTAGCCTCCTGGCAGGCACTGAACTCAGACAGAGCAAGGCGTCTTGAACTGGTGGCTCTCTGCTGCTGTTTGTTCAGGCCCAGCTCTGACCCTCCTTTCCCATGGTATCTTGGTCTGGGGGGTCAGAGGCAGCCTGGGATGTCCACGAGGCTGGGGTAGCTGCTGACACTGAAGGGGGAAGCAGTCCCTGGGCCTCACGAGACATATAGGCAGAGGCAGCTTTTGGGATAGGCGAAGCAGGTGTACACCTAGAGCCCTGAGCTGTAAGGGGCCTCGTCTCCTGCTTCACCTACCCCCAAAGCAGCATCTGCTTAGGTCAGCAGCAGAAGGAGGAGCTGGCCTCTGGGGTCAGGGACAGCAGAGGGGAGCTGGGGCTGGCAGTGGGGAGGTGGGTGGGGTCATGTGGGGAGAGGAGCTGGGGCCAGGGGTGGGCCAGGGCAGTAGAGAGCTGGGGCTGCGGAAGAAGGGGGATGGACAGGGGTTGCAGTGGGGAGCTGAGGCCAGAGAGGGGCCCCCATGGGCCTATAGGGGGCCCTGGAATAGGCTTTCACCTAGGGATTGGTGGCAGGGAGCTGGGGCTGGTGGCTGGGGCCACAGAGGGGAGCTGGGGTCAGTGAGTGGGCCAGGGTGGCAGGAAGCTGGGGCTGGAGGAGCGGGGACATGGGCGGGGATGGAGAGCCGAGGCCGGAGGGGGGGCCCCACGGACCTATAAGGGGCCCAAAATGCGTCTTCACCTAGGGCCCCCAATAGCCAAAGGCCACCTCTGGAGCCAGGGTGGCGATGGAGCTGGGCCCAGGCCACGATCAGATTGGCCCATGTGGGGGGCAGTCCGGGTGGTACTGCAGGGAATGTGGGGGCTCTCAGGGCGGCGCGACGCATGGCTTGCCGGGGCGGGGCGGACGAGTGTGTGCGCGCGCACGATGGGGGGCGGCGGTTTCCAGGGCAGGGTCACGGCTGGCCCGTGTGTTGCTCGCCCAGCTGCAGAGCGCGGGGCGGACGGGAGCCGGACCTGGCCGGGGGATGGAGGTCGGGGGCTCAGAGGCGGGGCTGAGAGGTGAGGGCGGGCCCCTGCCTCCCCCCGGCTCCGTGCAAAGCGCTTTGTGAAGAGGCGAGCTCGATTAATGGGGTTTGCACGGGTGTTGCTAGTGCTGCACATGGGGGAGTGTGCCCCCCCCCGCACCCACAGAGAGGGGCTGGAGGGTGGTGACCGGGTGTCTCCCCGCACAGCGCAGGGGGGCGTGCACTCCTCACACAGAGGGGGGTCCCTGCTTGCTGTAGCAGGATTTCTGACCTGTCTCTTGCAGGCTTTGAAGATGCCCTGGCTGAGTTGTCCCAGGAACTGGGAAGATTGGCCCAGAACCTGCAGGCGCTGACCCAGTACCAGGCCACCCTCCTCAGCGTCAATAAGAGCCTGGTGAGGAGCTTCATGCTGCTTCCCCTGCCTTTCCCAGGTTAGGGTAGCCGGTGGAAACCCCGCACTCCCCTGAGGCCCTTCCACGGGGCCAAGCAGGTCAGCCTAAGGCAGGCAAAACTCCACTTGCGGTCTAACTTTCTACCATGAACCTCAGGAGAGCAGGTTCTGTCCAGGTTTGCTGGGCCACCATGATGCCAGCAGGCCCCCAGCAAGGGCCAGGGTATAATTATCTCTGCCCTCCCAGAGTCCCAGGATTCTGCCACTACTTGCTTTGTGACCCTGAACAAATCACACAGTTTCTCTGCACCAGGCTTAGAGTTGGCTCATTTAAGTTAAACCATTGTTCCTGAGCCACCCACTAGGGGACTGTGGGTCAGTTTGTAGAGTTCTTCTGGTTTATGCAAATGTTACAGCAAGTTACTTGGTCTCAGCTGTCCCCAAACTTGACTCTTATCCACTGAAAAAAATGCAATTGCTTTTCCTCCCTATATGTTCTGGCTGTTTCTCTCACTGGGTCATTCCTGCATCCTTTGTGGTTCTGGCAGGTAGCATAAACCCACATTTTGCACATCTTGCATCTTGAAAATTAGATCCCAGACTGTCCTGCAGGTTGAGTTTGGATCTATGGTGCCAGCTGTAGGTGAGGCAGAGTAAGTGACTGTGTTGGAACTTAACCTAACACTAGCTGAATGGAAATAAGGACCACAGACTTTCCTTGCCTCATCTCAGTCTGCTTTTGTGAAAAGGGGGAGGAAAAGAGTCAGGGTCATTGATTCTGGAGAGCGGAGGGGTTCAACCCCCACAGAGTATAAAATATAAATAGAAAACTGCAGGTCAGCTATCCAAATTACTGCTTTGTTTAGGAAGCCCCCAGGCTTGCACTGCCTCTTCCTTGTGCCTCTCAGTCCTCACTCTGCTCTTCCAGTGCTGAGGCTGTATGACAATGGATGTGCTCACATTGGTCTGTGAGTTTTTGTGGTACACATGGATTGTTCTCTCAGTGTCAAGCATGGCACTTTATTAGGCAGACTAAGCTCTGTGGCTCTAATCTCCTTTCCCTCCCACCACAGTGCTCATGGATGGAGAACATCAGTGAATTATCCAAGCATCGAAAACGTCTTCCCACATGTGCAGCCCCTGGGAAGTGAGCCTGGAGTTGTCTGGTAGCTGTCACTGTACCCAGCGCAAAGATGACAGACCTTATTTTGGCCCTTGTGATGATAAGGGAAGGGAGCCTCTCTGATGCTTGAGTGAACCCCATGGAAATTGTTACAGGCTGATGAATAAAGAGAACAATACTCCATTAAAGCAGTTTGATTCCTTTTTAAAATAGGATCTCTGAAAATTCTAAGGTGTGACTGAAAGCTGACTGCAGTGGGGGAATAGGCCTCATTTCCTCTGACCCAAGGGCCCTGTAGTTTCAACTGGTTCTAAAGAATCTCAGCTATTAGTCGGACAAGCTCCTGATGGAGCCTGGTGTCCCCTTCACAGGCAGGAAGCAGCAGTTGTGGAAAGGTCATGGCACCGAGTGCCTTGCCTGCATCTCTGTCCTCATTTACCATCTTGTTTCCTTCTGCCCTCAAAAAGGGTGGCCCTAAGGGAAAAGCAGCTCAGTGGGGCAATACTGGGTGCTCCTGTCTAATGTACATATTTTTCCCATTGCTTCTCCATGAAAAGTCTGTTCATCCCTTTCTGTCTCCCTTGTATTTTGGGTACCAATATAGGCCACAGCTCAGGATCTAGTCTGTTGTCCAGGTTTCTTAGCACCCCTTGCGAGGTTTGTCCTGGACCCCAGTTCTGGATTGTGAAGGGTGGGTGCTGGGGGGCGAGACATGGGTTCAGAGTAAGGGGGGAAGTGGGGAGGACTGGGAGGGTAATGTGTGTGTAGGGAGGTTGGGGGGATGTAGATGGGGAGGCGGAAAAGTGGAGCTGCAGGGACACAGAGGAGGTGGATCACTGAGGAAGGTCACCCCCACTAGCCTCCATAGAGATTAATCCTCGCCAAGTGCCGCGAGGACGAGGCCCCCTGTGTGACGTCACGAGGAGGGGCTGAGCGCGTCACTTAGGTCGTCCGCCGTAGGGGGTGGGGCTCCGCGTAGGTTGCTGTGCGCGCGCGCCCACGCCCGCCGCCGCGGAATCGGGAGCGCGCGCGGCCTGGTCGGGAAGGCCCCGGAGCCGCAGGGAGCGGAGCGGAGGCGGGCCCGGCCCGGAGCCCGAGGAGCCGGAGCGGGGCCCGGGATCCCCGGGGGCCCACGGCCGCCAACACGGATTTCCTGTGGGACAAGCGCACCGGGCTGGCTGCGAGGAGGGTGCGGGCCGGGGCTGGGGGCCTGGGAGTTTGGGGGAACGGGAGGGTGGGCCTGGGAGTTTGGGGGATGGGCAACTTGGGGGGGTGGGCTCTAGCTGCTGTTGCTGGGGATATCATTTCCTACTCTGGTTGCTGTCCCCAGACAGGATCCCATGCTTGGTCAGAAGATCACACATTGGCCCTGAGCTGGTGCCAGGGCCACATTTTTCCTTCCCTCCAACCCCGCCCCAGTGTCAGGGCTGAACATCTTGGGATCCCAGTGCTGGTGCTTGCTATGGTCTGTCTCTAAAAGCAGCCACTCTGCCCCCGAGGCACTCACCCACCCAGCAGCTCTACCTCAGGGCTGGCTGGTCGGTGTTCACTCTGCAGCCTGATCCAGGATGAGACCAGGTGGCACACTGAGCAGCACTCGCTACTGATGGGGAGTGGAATCTGAGTAGAGGTCTGGGAGCCAGAGTTTCTGGGCTCTAGTTCCAGCTCTCACTTACTTTGTGCCCTTGGCAAATCTCCTTCCCCTTCCTGTGCCTCAGTTTTGCTGTCTATAGATGTGAATCCTGACATTTTCCTTTCTGCTGGGGCATCTGAATTAATTGATTGGTGTTTGGAAAGCCCAGTATAAATGCTTACAGTGGTGGCTTTAATCCTTGGAGGGACTGCTGTCAGGAGCTGTCAGTTGCTGTTTTCATTTGAATCTCTCCCTGCCAGTTTTTATAACTGGGCTGTGAGTCAGAATATGGTGCACTAACTCAGAATCAGTCACTATGAGCAGCACTTTGCTTAGTAGCACCCCTTTTATCAAGTAGGAGCATCAGCTTCTGCTGGCTGCTGCCATTTTCTTAGAATGGGATTTTCTCCCACGAAAGCTCATGCGATTAATAAATCTGTTAGTCTTTAAAAGTGCCGCAAGACTCTGTTGTCTTGATTTGTTTGTGAGCCAGCATTGAAGCTGAATGCAAAGTGTGTGACGTTGTTGGATCTAGGCTCCTGTACTGAGCATTGCTCAGCATCTGTATAGTTACAAGCATGGAGATAAAAAATGCTGATTTCTAATTAAAGAGCAGACATTTTTTTCCTGTCCATGAAATGGGTGCAGCAGCCTTTGACTTTACCCTGACTTCAGAGCCTGAAACATTTGCAATCCAAGCTTCCCAGCAGGGAGGGAGCCCTGAATTGCCGAGAGGGCCTGGCTTTCCCCTCCATAGCTTAGCTCACTTAACCAGAAGCCATTTTATGTTTCTGTGCACCTGCTTTCAACGTTGGTGAAGTTGCAGGTACAAGAACTGAGCCAAGTGCACCAGTGCATTTTGGAATGAATAAATTATGTGAGTGAGAAGCAGTGTGATGGGAGCTCTAATTTCACATGCTGACAGGGGAGACCAGGCAGCAGCAATTCATTACTAGTTAATGTTTCAGAGCCAGGGGTATCTAGAGATGATGATAAGAGTATGGAGGCCAGAGTACATGGCTCTCCTTGTGGCTCTGAGGGGAGGTGTAGACTAGCAGCTAGAGCAGAAGGGACTAAGAACTGCAGGGGTCTGCCTCTGTAACCCTGATTAGGGAATTCATTCTGCACCACCACCCCACCATTTGCTCCAGTTTCTCATTCTGTGAAATGGAGATGATGATTGCCTGCATTTGGGATGTGGGGGCATGTGAGACTTTGCTCCCTGGCTCTCAAATATTTAGAGTTAAGTAGGCATCAGGGAGGTGCACAGTGTTAGTATGTTAATTGGCCTACTCTGGAAACGGGTCTGTGTGCTCAAAAGGGCATTTGATTTCCTTGTTGTACAAGTCCTGTGAGACATGCTTATTGCTCTATTTCATATGAGTATCCCAAGGTTCCCCTTGGAGCTTGCCTGCTTGCTCTAGAAGTTTGGGCCAGATGCCAGCATCACCTAGAGCTCTGCGTCGCCTTCTTCCTCTCCCAGGTGGCTTTGCTTTCCTTGGTCTCGGAAGAGGTAGGGCTAGAGTATGGTGGCTGTTTCTCAGTAGGAAATGAAAGACTGACTCGGGTGGAATGTACAGATGCTGCCACAGGAGTTGCAGCTCTTTATTTGGGGGTGAGGAGCAACAAAGACCCTTCTACTGTGAAAAGGCACTCAGCTACGGAGAGAGTGAGCAGCCTGGACCCTCCCACCATAGGGTCTGTGTGCATCAGCTTAGGGCTGTCTGCTCCAGCACAGAGTTCCTCTGGTACGCTTGGCTAGATTGCCCCTGCCCTCAGTCAGCTCAGACACAAGTGAGCAGGCCAGACATCCTCTCCTCTCCTTGTTTGGAAAGTTTCCTTTCCTTCTACTGCTGAGCTCGTCTGATGGAACTGAGCTCACCTAAGGGGAGCAAAGTGCTTGGCCGTGTTGGCATGGAGCTTGCAAGTCCTGGCCCTCCTCCTTTGAAGGCGTGACTCTCACCTTGCCCTGTGGATCCAGAACTTCACACCGCCTGCCCGGAACCAAGACAACTTTGTGGTCCCTGGACTTGCTTGTATCCTTCAACTTTTCCAGCCCTACAGTACCTAGGCCCCTGACTGGTGTGTCCCTGGGGCTTGTCCCTTCCAGAGAACAGAGCTCCTGTAACTTTTGTAAGGCAGCCCTCCGGCTGCACCAGGCAGCTCAGCTGGCCTGGACAGAGCAGAAGAAGCTGGGGGTCCTAATAAGATCTCCCCCTCCTGTTTTTATGAGCCCTCTGTTGACATGAGCTGACAGGTTTTCTGAGGCAGAAGCTGGGTCTAACTCCCTGGGTCTGCCGATGCCGTGTGCTGGATAAATGGGGGGGTATAGATGCAGAGTGGAAACTGTCCCTCTCAGTCTGAGAGAGAGGGGTATCTCTCTGAATTCCACTGGACAAAGCAATGTCTTCTTCCCTGCATGCTATTTAACGGAGCCCTGCTGTGGGCATTTTTTCTGGGGAGACAGAAGGGAAATGTCAACATGGAAACAAACCAGATCAAGTGAAAACAAATCTAGGTGGATGTTTCTGTCTCGCCTGGAGTTGAGGATTCTGAACCCTCTCTGTCCCTGGTCTCCCCTGCACCAGACCTGCTTCATCTCTGCCCTGGACCCCCTGCAATGTCACCTTGCAACCTGCCTCTCCTATGTAGCGTGCTCAGAACATGGCTGACAGTCGTCTTCCCCTTGCACTACTCTGTTAGTGTCTCACCCAGCTGATTGCTCTGGTTTCTCTTAGAGCTCTCTCTCCTGCTGCCTTTGTCCCTCTCCCCTCCTCTGCCCAGTCTGCTCTGTGTTCTCCCCTGTGCGCCTCTTCCCCTCACCCTCTGCCCCTTTGCGCACACATCTGGAACAATCCTCGGCTCAACGCTGGTCAGACAAACGATTTCAGTGTAAAATGGGCTGTGGAGGTGAGCTGAGATGGTTTCAGTGACCAGCCAGCTCCTTTCCAATCTCCCGCTCTCCTGGGACCCCGCCAGCCCTGTAATAATGCATTTTAATTGTGCTGCAGAGCCTTCCCCTGTGTTTTGCTTCCACGGAGCTCTTTAGGGCAGATAGCTCTCTGGCAACTAAATCTGGAGCTGGAGACTTCATCCCTATTCAGTGTGTGGTTCCAGAGCCCCAGTCAGGCAGGGTTTGTGCTGGTGTCCTCCTGATTAAGCAGCAGCTGGTGTTGCCAGCTGTCTTTGGACTGAATAGTGAAATAGCAGCTCCTGTCTGTGGGCTTTGTTGCCCCTTCCCAATGAGCAATGGGAAAAGGGTTGGGCCTTGTACAGTTTCTCCTGCTTGCTGCTCCATGTGATGCTCGTCCAGGGTCAGTTCCTCTGAGGCTTTCGCTGGAGGTCCCCTGATGCTTATGTCCCCATCGCTTTCTGCAGATGCCTCACTCCAGAAGGTACCGCTCGTCAGATCGCAGCAGCCGCGGCAGCTATCACGAGCGCTATAGAAGTCGCAAGCACAAGAGGCGGCGGACGCGGTCCCGGTCGAGCAGCAGTGAGCGTGACCGGCGGCACCGGCGGGAAGATAGCTACCACGTTCGCTCCAGGAGGTGAGTCCTGGGGGCTGGCTGGGACCTGGCTGCAGTCACCTCTATTTCTGCCAGCCGTGTGACCTGGCGTGGCTGAGCTTGTGTCCCAGTTTGAAGGAAAACATGACCTTCTGCCCCCGCCAGCTTTCCCCCACTAGTTGCTCAGGGGGAAGCACATGGATGCCAAGAAGGGCAGAATGGTGTCTGGATGACGTGTGCTGTGGGAGTAGTGGTGTGGTGCGTGTCGGTAGGCCCTGGCCTCACCCTGACCAGGCCAGTTGGCTGCTCTTCGCCCCCCATCCAGCATGAAATCCCAAACCTTTCCTCTGCTCAGACAGAGCTGGGCTCGCTGCTGCGGCTTCCCAGCTGGGCCCCACTCTTGTTTCAATTACTCTGCTTCTCCGTTCCAGTTATGACGACCGCTCTTCGGACAGGAGAGCCTATGACAGGCGCTACTGTGAAAGCTACAGGCGGAACGACTACAGCCACGAGCGAGGGGAAGCCTTCTACGATGCTGAGTACCACCACTCGTACGAATACCGGCGTTCTCGGGACCACGACGGCAGCTACCAGAGCTGCAAAAGCAGCCGGCGTAATAAGCGCAGGCGGAGACGGCGCCGCAGCCGGTCATTTAGTTGCTCCTCATCGGTGAGTACCCGGCCACTCCATAGCTTTCCCTGTAACCTTTCTCTCCCAGGTTGCGCGCTTGGTAAGTAGGACACTCGCTTACTTTCTTACAGTCTCAGATTGTCTGTGAATTTCTAGGACACGCTTAGTGCAGGAGCACTATCCGCCGTCCTGATGTGCCAGTACAACAGCTGCCCTGTGCGTGATGGGTCCAAGCAGCTTTCCAGCTCCTCCTGGGAGAGGGAGCAGGAGAAGCTGTTTGCCCCAGGGCCTAGGGCACCCCATGGGGGTCTGTGCAGCCCTGACCTCGTGTATCTACTGTGGGTGCTGCTGTTCTGTGTGTGTGTGTGTGTGTGTGTGTGTGTTGTCTGTAGTACAGTACTGCTTAGGGGCTGCAACCAAGCAGCAAGGTGTGTCTGTGCTGGGCACGTGCAAGTGATCAGATGGTCCTTGCCCCAGAGAGCTCAGTTCACTGTGACAGAAGGACTGGCCCCAGTGACTGGCATCCCCACTGGAGTGTTGATGAGCAGGAGGCCTGTTACATGTGTGGCTCAGTTCTTGTGTCCAAGCAGTACACCCATCCCTTGGCTCCTGTTGGGTGGGCCCTGGCTATATCAGATGTTGTGCAGGGGGGTGCTGGCAAACAGTTTTGGCGTGTGGACCAATCAATTCAGATGGTGGCGGCAGGCTCTTTCAAGTACAGGGTCCCCAGACTTCTTCCTCTTGCCTATGCTGCTGGTCATCTTCTGTTTTTGTTAGGCCCAAGATACCCTGTCCCCACTTCGTGTCCTGGGGCTGTTCCGGAAGTAGGATGGGGGTCCTGGGTTGGAGGTAGGAGCCCCAGGCTGTTGGCTCTTTGCTCCCAAGTGTGGGGTTATGTAGCTGAAGAAGAACTGAAAGGAGAAACTCTCTCTTCTCTGGTGCAACTCTCTCATCCGACCTCATCCCAGGCTGTGCCCGCTCCCCTTTGTGCTCCTTCTCTCTGGGGCATTAGTTCCTCCAGGAGCAGTTTCTTTAGGAGGAAGCAATCTCTGATCTGCCCCTGGGGCAGTTACTCACAAGGTCTGTCTGATTCTGGATGCAGCATTGTGCTTCATAAACCTCTTAGATTTTCCTTCTCTGTGTTGGGGTGGGGAAGGCCGTTGCTGGGGCTGTTGGAAAAGGGTGGGGATGTCTGTGTAGGGCAGCTTGGCCCTTTGCTTGTGACGGATTTCCCAGCAGGCCACCTGCTGCTGCCTTTCCTTGGGGGCTGATGTGAGCCTCTCCCTGTGGTCACCGAACACTTGGCTGGAGAGCTCTGTCGCCGTGTGCTCTCTTGGCACTGATCCAGGACCTGAATGTCAGTTCTGCTCCTCTCCAACACCCTGTAAGAGTGAGAGAAGCTGGCCCCCTCCCCCTCTGTTAGCCCCTGTTCTGGTCTCAGCTCTTGCACTGGTTCGGGTGGGGCTGTTTGTAGGTTTTTTCTTTTTTTTTTTTGCTACAAAGAAAAGCAAACTGTTTTTTTTCTTTTCTGAGCTAGTGTGTTGTATCTTGACATGTTCCCTTGCAATATCCCTATCGTTATATATTCCTCTGTGCCGTATGAATTGGCTGGGAATCTCCTCCTGCAACCCCTCCTCAAACAACCATGTGAATTTCCAAACCAACCAATGCGTGACGCTGGCTGCTGCGCTGGTTTGAAAATCTGATTGGCTGGTGAATGATGAATTCCCTGTCTGCCTGGGCCAGCAGCGGAGTCGACAGAGCAGCAGAAGGGCCAAGAGTGTGGAGGACGACGACGAGGGGCATCTGATCTATCGCGTCGGCGACTGGCTACAAGAAAGATGTACAGCCGAATCGTAACATAATTTAGCTCTCTAGTTAAGCTCCCATCGCAGTCGCAGATCTGTCTTATCTTTCTGTTCTGTTTTATTTTCATTGTTTTTTAAAGAGAACCCCTTTCCTCCCTCCTCCCTTTTCGTTAAAGAGATTAATTTTATATTTCGCATTGTTACCAAAGTGGCAGGGAACTAGTGCAGTTGCCTTGTGTAGCCGGTGTCAGCATTCTGCTGCGCTGAGGTCTCAAGCTGTGTGCAGGCTAGGTGTTGCAATGCATTCTCCTTCGCCTTGTGAACGCGCTGCAATCAGGTCCCGCTCACTCCCTCACGTCCCCTCGTCTCTCTCTCTCCCTCTCAGATGAGATGATTAGCACCTTAGGGGAAGGCACGTTTGGCAGAGTGGTGCAGTGCGTGGATCACCGGAGGTAGGATACTTGCTGGGCTTGTGTGGGGGGTGGGGAGCAAGCCAAACATATGTGGAAAGGCTGGAGCTTTTTGGGGTGAGGTGAGTCCTCTCTCACCTGGATCCCAGTTAGTCTGGTGTGGCTCAGTAGGGAGCCAACAAAGAGCCATCAGCACATGGGATCAGTGATTGTTATAATGAAATAAAATCCACCATTTTGGCCTGCGCTGGACAGCCACTCAAAGGCTGAGTTGCCCACGTCTCTGTTGGGGCTGGCTAATCCACGATGCCCCTTTCCCCTGCCATGGGCTCAGCCACTCAGTGGCCTTGCTTTCTTCCTGTCCCTCCTCAGGGGTGGCACGCGCGTCGCTCTAAAGATCATAAAAAATGTGGAGAAGTATAAAGAGGCTGCTCGGCTGGAGATCAACGTGCTGGAGAAAATCAATGAGAAGGATCCAGAGAATGAGAAGTGAGTGCCCTGCTGTGGTGGGGTGAGGGCGGCAGTGCCCTTCAGCATTTGGGGATCTGCCTGGCAGCCCTGTGGCCACCCTGGAGACCTGAGACTGTTGTTCAAAGTGCTGTGGGGTGGGGTCAGCTTTGGCTGCTCTCTGACCAGCCCTATTGTAGGATGTGGAATGGATAAATCAAGCTCAGTGCAGGGAGAGTGGGGATGACTGGGGTTGTCTCGTGTCTCCTCTCAGCCTGTGTGTGAAGATGTTTGACTGGTTTGATTACCATGGCCACATGTGCATCTCCTTTGAGCTGCTGGGACTCAGCACCTTTGACTTCTTGAAAGACAACAACTATCTGCCCTACCCCATCCACCAAGTGCGGCATATGGCCTACCAGGTGTGCGAGGCTGTGAAATGTGAGTGCCAGCTGCTCCCTCCCCTGACTCTGAGCTGGAGATCTATGGGACAGGGCAGGAGGGTCCCCAGGGCCCCACCTATGCCAGCTCTGCATCTGATAGGCCCAGGGCACTGCATCATTGGAAGGGGCTCTCTTCTTCAGATTCCAAGGCTATGCCCTCCTACCCACCTAGAGAGAAAATGGTGCTTTGGGGTGAACCCACCCTCCTTTACCCATCCCCTGGGATGGGGACAAAGAGGTGCCACAGATCTGAATGCCCTCTCTTCCGTTCCACGGCTCTGTGTGTTGAGTCCACCTGGGCTGGCGCAGCGCCTGACAATTTAAACCACATTCACTGACCCCTGCAGACTGGTGCCAGGTGCAGCTGGGATTAATGGATGGCATTCGTCCTTCTTTGGTTACATGGCCTTCCCTTCCCACACTGACTCTGATCATCTTTTCTTCCTCAGTTCTGCATGACAATAAACTCACTCACACAGACCTCAAACCTGAGAACATCCTCTTTGAGAACTCAGATTATGAACTCACCTATAATCTGGAAAAGGTAAAGGGGCTGCTTTTGACTGAAGAGCCTTCTGTGGGGTTCTCTCCTCCCCTGGCTTACAGTCAGGTTGGAAGGGGTGGGGTGCTCCCATGTTCCTGGATGGTAGCACTTGCTGCTGGACTGGGAAGAGCATGAGTAAAGTTGGCTGCAGGGGACAGCGGTGCAGTGTCATTCTCCTGCTGCTGGCGTATGGCTGGGATGATGTTAATAGCCGGGTTCCTGTATCAGCTCAGGGCCCTGTTATGAGCTGGCTGTCTGCAGGCAGCAGTAGCGCTAGGGAGCTCCAGGAGCCAGAGAGAGCAGTCTTGGGGCTTGTGGAAGGGCAAGTGCCTGGTCTTCCTCTGAAGCAATCCACCTTTGTGGGGCCTGCTGTGCAAGGGATTGAGGCTGTCTGGTGAGACCCCTGTGTAACTGGTACCTTCTCTCCCAGAAGCGAGATGAGCGGAGTGTGAAGAGCACGGCCATCAGGGTGGTTGATTTTGGCAGCGCAACATTTGATCATGAGCATCATAGCACGATCGTCTCCACCAGGCACTACCGAGCCCCAGAGGTCATTCTTGGTAGGTACCGCTGGCTCTGCATGCGGGGATGCAGCACACGGGCTCCTGGGGTCGTGCTCAGTAGGTTACCATGGTCTCTGCGTGCTGAGCAATGGGATGTTTGCCCCTTGGGCTCCCATGCCAGGCTGTTTTTCTAGAAGTGCCTGCAGATGCGCAGCTCAGAGCCCAGGCTGTGGGCACCCTGAGTGTCACCCTAGTTGCTCTTGGCAGCTGCGTATAAAAAAGGAGGTGTCTAGATCTTATACAGCAATTGTTCTTTCCCTCTGGTAACGACCCCTCTGTTTCTTAGAACTTGGCTGGGCGCAGCCCTGTGATGTGTGGAGCATCGGCTGCATTATCTTCGAATATTATGTGGGCTTCACCCTGTTCCAGGTGAGACTCGCGCCCTTGCTCTCCAGCCAGCTCTAAGCTTATGGAGGCAAGTCCTGGCTCTCTCCCGCTGTTTTGGGACCTCCAGGCCTCAGAGTGGGTTCTCCCTATCCCTGTAGTTAGGGGATGAGGGGTATCCTCAGGTGCTGCAGTCAGTGGTGCCCTGGGCATTGGCTGGCAGGGGGTATCTCCAGGAACCGCGCTCGTTCTGTGGATGCAGCGCAAGGATGAGATGTCCCAGCAGCAATGATCTGGGACCAGGCATGACCATGACAGTGACCCAGAATTCCCAGAGCTGTGCAGAAGGAGCGAGTCTGCTTCCTGCCTTCCTTTATGAGCTGGGCCAATCTGTCTCTTCCAGACTCATGACAACAGGGAGCATCTGGCCATGATGGAGAGGATTCTGGGTCCGATTCCTTCCCGGATGATCCGAAAAACCAGGTGAGGAGACTGCTGCATGCTGCAGGACCTGCCATTTGCTGTCCTTGCCTCAATTCCCTATGTTAATTCTTGCTGATGAGGAGCTCAGGCTTGGGTTGCTTACAGAGTCAACTCTTTTTACACTGGTGCTCTGCCCTGGAGCAGAGAGGCTGAGCATACCTGGGACCCCACACTGCATTGTCTGAGTGGGTGAGTCTATTGAGCCAGGGCATCTCCACGACAGCTCCTTGCAGTTATGGCCCCATTGCTCAGTCCCTTCTGCTGTCACCTCTTTCTTTGGCAGGAAGCAGAAATATTTCTACCATGGTCGCCTGGACTGGGATGAGAACACATCTGCAGGCCGCTATGTCCGCGAGAACTGCAAACCATTGCGGGTAAGACGGATGCTGTCAGCTGGGTCACCTCTCCCTTCTCGTGGGAATGCTTAGTGAAATCTGTGTAGCCAGGAAGGTTGTGAACATGGCCTGCTAGGAGCCACTGAAGGGCTCTGTCCGCATGGCTTCTCGACACGATTGAGTCTGGAAGCGGGAGAGGCAGTGATGGGAAGGGGAGTTCGGGGTGAGGGGGATGAAAACCTTGGGGAGGTGCCTGTGAAGGAGAAATAAGAACTGGCCAACACCTGTTCATTAACATGCTCCACAGCTTTGGAGCCTTATTGGTCCTGAGCCCTAACTGGGCTCTTTGCCCCAGCAGCGTATTGGGAGCTTGCAGGGATGGCAGCCTGGCTGTCTCTCACTGCCTTCTCCCCCTCGTCTCCCCAGAGATACCTGACCTCTGAGGCTGAGGAGCATCACCACCTCTTTGACCTCATCGAGAGCATGCTGGAGTATGAGCCGTCGAAGCGCATCACCCTGACCGAGGCACTCAAGCATCCGTTTTTTGACGTGCTGAAAACAGAGCCAAGCACAAAAATGTGGGACTCTAGCCGAGACATCAGCCGGTGACCCTGCTGGTGCCCAGTCTGTCCTCAGCTTTTAGCCCCTGTGGAGGCCTATGTCGTTTCTATTCAGACACTTGGTGCTTTTTTTTATACCAAAAAAAGAAAACAAACCCAACCAACAGCCCCTGAACCCGTTTGTTACCTTGTAAAGCTGTTAATATGTGAGATAGTGTAAATAGCCCATATTCTATATCTGCCTTTGAGCTCCATGGACCCACCCCTGCTGCTGGTGCTGCCACTACTCCTTGGGGCGGGGGCCTCTTATGTCCATGCTGTGAATACCTCTGTTCATGTGTTGCTTTGTCTCCTGTTCTCTCCCCCTTCCATCCCCACTGGAAATACCCCCTGACTCCTGGCTGTCTGACGCTCGTCCATTTCTTTGTAAGTTATGAAGCTGGTGGGATTGCATGGGAATTATTTTTTGGATTATCATCATAGCCCATCCCCACACCAGAGTTTTATAGGAATTTTGTACAGTCTTTGTGAAAATAAATATGAAGTGACTTAAACTTCCTGGCCTCCTCCCAGTCTCTGTCCAGAGTAGTGGGAGCCTATCTTGGCATTCATCAGTGCCCTGAGATTGAGGCTCTGCTTCCCCACTCCAGGAGACAGGGAAGTGTGTTACAAATGGCATTAGCCTAAAAGGAAACATTAACCCCTAGACCTTCGCTGTAGGGTTCAGCTCCTGTGTTGCATTGGGTAGTGAATGTAACGGTGGTGGTTCTTGTTCGTGTTGTAGTGCATCAGCGGCAGTCTCTGCTGCTGCAGAGCATGACTGAGAGTCCCCTTGTCCCAGCAAAGACATTTGACACTGGAACCCTGTCTTGGTATCTGCTCCGCCCTACTCCCCTCCAGCTGTGAAACTCATTCCAGTCTTGAATGCCCGATACATGCAAACACACCTGCCAAGGGCTGTAGCTGGATCTGAGCTATGAGCCTCTGGCACCTCGTTCCTGCTCCAGAGTTTCTGTTGAGTGATGGAGGCTAGACCAGGCTGAGCACAAGACAGACCTGCAGTTTTGCAACCCACACTTCTTCCTTCCTGAGTCCAACTCCTGTCTGCCTTCCTCTGAGGGACTTCCTGTGCATTGTCTTGTTGCTGCCCAGTGTTAACTTACAACCTTGGCGTCTGCGAGGTCACTTCAGCAGGGCTCCTGGTCCTCCAGCCTGGCTGGTAGGCTGGAAGAGGACTGGAGAGGTCAGCTGCTGTTCCATAGGGCAATGGAGCCTGTGCTAGCCCCTTTCTGGAAAAGCCTCATTTCAGGGTTCCTGTTCTGTGCTGGAAAGGTGTTAAATATAACATGCAGCCAGCTCTGAGAAGGAGCTGGTGGTCAGTTTCTTATAAGACAGGAAGAGCAGAGGGGACTTCAAGCCCAGCTTGCTGGGACAAATCCAGATTTGTAAAGTGTCCCAGGTTCATTAATGTCTGTGCAGAGAGAGCCTGAGCATTTGAGGCCTTGCCAGAGCATGTCAGTCCCCTGTAGGATGTATTGGTAATGACACTGGAGAGTAGAGCTGGATCCATGTTTTCAGAATTGGACTGCTGAGACACAGGAAATAGTGGGGAAATGTTGAACAAAGGTGCGAGTTGCTCACAGCAACATTGAATGATGGAAAGGAAATGCACTGGCCCATAGGAGCATGAAAATTTACCCAGGGTGCTCTGCAATCCTTTCCATCCCATCATTCCTACCATTGGAAGCTGACAAGTGGCATGGTGGGATAGGTGCCCACAGTGCACTGCTCTTACTGGCGAAAATTCAAAGTACAATATTGATGCTCCTTTGCGATACAAGGCACATAGTGTGGATGTGCCCAAGCACTATACTTACAGCACTTTTCTTTCAATGCAAAAATATTTTAGCAAAAATTCTCTAATGTAGACATGGCCTTAGTGATGGCTGCCAGGAAATCTCAGGGTAGGTGCACTTAGCCAGGGCTGGATTAAGGCAGGGACTTTAGGGGCCAAGCTCCTGGGCGTGCTGTGGACCAGGGCCCCATCCAGTGTTGGCTGGGGCAAGCCACCCTGCCCCCAGGCTGTGTGCCACCGCAGCAGGAGCCACAAGAGTGGGCAGCTGTGGGCCTTCAAGGCCTTGATCCAACCCTGGCGCTTAGCTATCCTTTTACAGGCAGCCCTCCCATCAAGATCTTTCCTTATCCAAACTCTCAGCATAGGCCACCAGTTCTGCGGCTGAGGTATTCTCTTTGTTCCTCTGCTCTTTTTCCAGCTACACAGAAGGGGCTGTTGTCTCAGTTAGGCTGTCTTCTACTGAAGCCCATGGGTAAGTCACAAACCAAGTGGAATCTTCCAGTTGGATCCTGGTGACATGCTTGGCAGGAAGAATCTCGTGGAGGCTGAAGGAAAGAGAGAACAGATGTGTGAGGTCCTCAGATAGGATTCTTTGCTAATGGACCATCTGACTCTGCCAGCCCATGTCTTAGCCTTGCACCCTGTCACTGTACGGAAGGATAAAGGAACAGCTCAGCTTCACCAGGAGTTAGAGCTGAGACGGCTGAGGGACGGGGTGGGTGACAGGCTGCTCCCCAAATCCAGTCTGGAATGCCACTGATGCCTGCTCAAACCCCACTCCTGAACCCCAATTCACCCCACGCTGCTGGGTGACCACTCCTGAGTCAGTCCACACTAGCCACCAGTGTGTAATTGGTCCCAGGCAGTGGGTGTAAATCCACTAGCCACACGGCCGTTAGTACCCAAGCACGCACTCCCAGCCCCAGATACTATACTAGGAGCCACCGCCTTACAGGGATTGGGACCCACTCCCAATCACCTTAGTCTCAAGTCTGTCCACTTAACAAAGAAGTGGATCGTGCCCAGCCTCCCACATCCACACCCTCTAAAGCCCACACGACTTTAGATAAAACAAATACTAGTTTATTGATCAGAGTACAATTTCAAGAGAGAACATGGCCAACCAAGGCAGAAACATACTATAAATGAGTCAAGAGTGACCACTATCAAATAAAAGGTATAAACCGCATACTAATCTAACATGTCTACCTAAACTGACCTTAGTCTAAGATTATGTGCAAGATGTTTGGCTGTTCAATGTTTTACGGCTATTCTCTGCCTATTCCAAGGCAAGGCTCAGCTTTTGTTTGAAGTTTGTTTGGGAGACACCATCTTGCAACTGTGTCTGGGTCCTTGTTTTTACAAACTGCTGACAGCCCCTCCCCCTCTGCCCTGTTGTGTGATTCTCTTTACTTCTACCTGAGCCAAGGAAGGCATGAGCATCCCCTTTGACATGTAAATCTCCAGCCACTGTGCTAGAGATAGTCCTGAGAGTCTGAATCCTGTTGTGCTTCACATCTGCACACACATGTTGCAGTAGGAAACATGGCATTACAGTGATTTTGTAGAATGTTATGAGCATTCACAAAGGAACCTGGTATAGCGTATTTGGCATCAAATCACACAATTACACTGCAAAACTGAACAGAAAAGTTACACAGATCATACCCTAGGGGTGCATGGGTGTACATCCAGTCACAGGGTGATAGAGTCCTCTCTGGATCCTTCTGATTCCAATTTAAGAAGCTTGGGTTGGGAACATTAATCAGCCTTCTACGGTGCTCCTCAGCCACCATCTTATCTTATTGCCTTGACACAGTGAGTGGCCAGGATTGAGAAGGCACACTGTGTTGGCTATTAGCGTCCAGTGAGGGCAAGTGGGAGTTGGATCTGAGTGAGTAACCTGTCTGTCCTTGGCCCAGAGGCCCCAGCTTGGGGCTAAGAGAAAAGCCCCACTTCCAGCCTTCACCACCTGCCCTTAGCTTCTTGGGTAGCAGCACAGCTCACTCCCTTTGCAGCTTGAGAGAGACCAGGACCAGAGCTCTGCCCTGGCCTTTACACACTGAGTTACCAAGCCCTGTGCTATTAGTTTAGCAATCTGGAGAGTGGCTGTACCTGGGCCAGGTCCTACTTGTAGCTCCCCTCTTGCTCTCCTAGAGGATGGATGATAAATAATCTGTGACTATGCAGCTACAGCCCAATACTGAATTCATGGACCTGTCACTGGCTTGGCATACAAGCCCTTTGTGCCCCAAACATCTGGCTCCCAGCTGCTGAGCAATCCCCTTGGCACATCAGGGCAGTTTAATCACTCCATTTGCTGCTGTTCATCAGTAGATGATATCTGAGTGTGAAATGCTAGTGGAACCAGCTGCACTGAGGGCCCCTTGGGTCTCATATCCTGACCTATGCTGGCCAGGATGATTAAAGCCACTGGAATTTGCCTGTTTATCACGCCCTCCCTGAAGGCAGTTCTCCAAGGGCAGCATGAGCCTGGGACATCCTTACAAATGCCACCTCCCCTTGCCCATGTAGACCCTGACCCAAGGCCAAAAGAGACCAGTGATCATCTAGTCTGATCTCTGTAACGCAAGCCAGAGAACTGCCCCAAATAATTCCTAGAGCAGATCTTTCAGAAAAAATCCATTTCTGATAAAAATGGTCAGTAGTGTGGAGACTCCACCACAACCCTTGGTAAGTTGTTCTAGTGGTTAATTACCTTCCCTGACAAACATTGATGCCTTATTTCCTGCTATTGGATCATATTATACCCTTCCCAGCAAGACTTTCAGCCATTGAATCATGTTATACC